>LGRX02025539.1:56943-154504 GCA_001247695.2 Cymbomonas tetramitiformis | reverse complement strand
CCGGCTGTAAATCTGGCCAGAAAATCTGCCAAATGGCTGACTAGTATAGATTGACGAAGAAGTCAAAGGGGTTGAGGAAGATGCCCGGTCGACGGGTAAACACTTCCCAGAAGTCCATTGTCCAACGAGCCGTCGCAAATAGTTCGGCAAGAAAATGCATAATCGATCTAAATGGAGGTTTTATGATGTTTGGAGAGTTACTAGGCCTTATTAGGGCAATAATAAGACCCCGTGAGGAAAAAAATTTGGTTTTTTTTTTTTTGGTGCTCGCCGGGGGGCAAAAACGCTGTTTTCGGGCCATTTTGAGTGGGCGGGGGCTAGAGGATTTCAGTTAGGTGACCAAATCGCGCGTTTGAAGTTCGTGGGACCTTTCAAGGACCATCACGGGCAACTTAGTGGAAGAAATGATGAGAATATTTTTTTTGGGTGCTCGCCGGGGGCCAAAATGGCTGTTTCTGGGGCCTGAGCGGGCCATTTTGCGTGCGCGGGGGCTAGAGGATTTCAGTTAGGTGACCAAATCACGCGTTTGAAGTTCGTGGGACCTTTCAAGGACCATCACGAACTACTTAGTGGAAGAAATGATGAGAAATTTTAATTTGGGTGCTCGCCGGGGGCCAAAATGGCTGTTTTTGGGGGCCTGAGCAGGCCATTTTGCGTGCGCGGGGCTATAGGATTTCAGTTAGGTATCCGAATCGCGCGTTCGAAGTTCGTGGGACCTTTCAAGGACCATCACGAACTACTTAGTGGAAGAAATGATGAGAAATTTTAATTTGGGTGCTCGCCGGGGGCCCAAATGGTTGTTTCTGGGGGCCTACGCAGGCCATTTTGCGTGCCTCGGTCACAATGGCATAAAGAATTAATGATAGCACATGCATGTACAACCCACACTTGTTTGTTGCATACATATGGGATTTCCCATTACAATTGCATCCACAATGTACCATTATTATTATTAAGAGACAGCCCCCCACCTTATTATGGGGGGAAAATCTGTCCCTTCATGATATTCTATATCAAAGATATAATAAATACAGCACAAGCGCCTCTGCCTTATCTACCTAGGCCGCCCAAATGGTGGCATGAAACCATTGCAAAAATCAGCAAAGGACATGTTCAGCTGGGCAGTTCCTTGGCTGCCCCCCATGGCAGTCCGCAACATTTGGGCTTCCTGCCATGACATTGTGATGGTTGGCTGGGACACTTGCGGTTGGGGCTGTAACCCCCATGGCATGAAGGGCTGGTTGGTAAACTGGGGTGCTATCTGTGCCGTCAGTTGCAACGGTTGAGACGGCGTGTACAACACCTGCGAGCTGTTCGCAATCCCTTCCTGTGCCCGCAGAGGTATCTGGTGGCTTGACGCCTGCATCCCAACACCACCACCCCCACCAGCCACGGCAGACGCCTGCACATCCATCGCCACAGATTCGGCGGGGGCCATGGACACCGGTGGCGTGTTTGTCGTTGTTGGGGAGGCAGGTGGTGGCGGGGTTGCTTGCGTCACCGCTTGCAGCTTCCGCTTCAGTTCGGCAATCTCCAACTGAGCCTTCAAGTCTGCAACCTCCTGCTGCAACCGCTGACTCGCCGCCGGTGCCACCTCCCCCCTAGCCGGCTGACCAGTTCCCGCCTGTGACACCAGTTCCATCAGGCCTGCCGCCCCCTCCTCCCTGCCGACGCTCACCCCGTCCACCGACCCGGTTTCCTCCGATGGCGTGCCTTGCCACAGATGCAGGGGCTCCAACGGAGAAAACATATCCTCCTCCCACCCTGCCTCCTCCGTCCTGTTAGTAGCAATGGGTGTTGGCAAGGTCTCTTGCGACCCCACCTGAACCGCACGGGGACCAACCTGCCTCTTGGATCTGGTTCTCGTGGTAGTTGCTGCTGCCTCATCCGCACTCCTCTTCGTCCCTGCCACCTTCCCTGCCTTGGCCTTCTTCCCTGCCTTCTGAGCAGCAGCAGCAGCTGCTGCCTCCTTCGCTGCCTTCTCAGCAGCAGCTGCTGTTGCCTTCTGAGCAGCCGCAGCTGCTGCCTTTGCCTTCGCCTGCTCTGCCTTCTTCGCTGCAACCTTGGCTGCCTCCGCTGCTGCTTTCTTGTCCGCTGCAGCCTTCTTTGTGGCTGCCTCCTTCGCCGCCGCCTGCTGCCTCGCCACCTCCTCCCGCTTTCTGGCCGCCTTCTTGGCCTCCGCCGCTGCACCCGTTTTCGGGACATCATCCGCTGGCCCCCCATACACCGGCTTCAGCTCACCAGCCAGAAAGTCTTCTTCTTTCTTCCAGTGGTGATTGAAGCTGGCGACCTGCTCAAAAGTGCCCGCCTTGTGCGCCTCCTGAAAGCACTTGCAGGCTTCCAGCAGAAGATCAGGAGCCTCCTTCCTTGCCTCCTCCGCGATCATAATTTGCACCCTTTTCTCGCCTTTAGCCGTGAGGCTGCTCACTCGGAACAGCACCAAACGACGCTTTCCTGACTCCGCCCCCTCCAGACTCCACGGCCCATACACCCAGCAACCCACCCCGTTCTGCGGTTTCCCAGGTTTCACCGCGGGGCCCGCAATCCAGCACTTGCTCGGGTGCTTCTCGTGCGTCACCACCCTCCCAAACGCCATATCCCCCCGAAGACTATTCCGCAGGCTCACCTTCTCGTGGAGGCTCCAGGCGATCGTGGGAGAATTACAATTTATCGCCACGCAGTAGTTCATCTCCTCATACAAAGCTCTAAAATAATATTTTATCATCGGCGGATTAGGCAGCAGCTGTCGTGAGTCCAAGGCCTGTATCCGCGAGAGCGGACAGGCCAACTCACGTACCGGAAACGTCACGTTCTCCGGCGGGTTCGCTCCCACCAAGTCGATGTAAAAGTGTACGGACCAGCGCGGCCACCCCGTGTGCTTGAACTCCGCCCCGCAATGCACCAACCTCCCATGAAACACCACCACCCTACAAATTTAGAACCTTGTGTTTACCTTGTGTTTCGAGCCAAGTAGGGCCCTACTTGGGCAATGTCGGCAGTAAAATGGCAAAACCGGCCCAAATCGGGTGAAATGAAGTTTCCGATAGTTTGTTTTTTATTGTAGATATCGATGGTTTGGGTCGATGTAAGACATATGGAGCGAAGTTTTGGGTGGAATGGCTTTGGTAACCTCATTTTTTGAGGCCTCAAAGTTGTGCTACTCGGTACCTGCCCTGTACTTGGGGCTGTACCTGGGCTGTACTTGAAAACATTGGAAAAAAATATTTTCAGAATCTGTTTTTTTGGGCTATTACGCTTATTTAGTCCTTACTATGGACAGTCTCCAAAGATTTAACTGAAAAAACATTTTACACTTCCTGTTACAGCACCTCAAAGTTAGGTCAGTATGGGCATTGGGTAGGTAAGGGGTAAGTAGGGGGCAATACCTACCCTGTACCTGGGCTGTACCTGGGGTTGTACCTGGGCTGTACTTGAAAACATTGGAAAAAAATATTTTCAGAATCTGTTTTTTTTGGGCTATTACGCTTATTTAGTCCTTACTATGGACAGTCTCCAAAGATTTAACTGAAAAAACATTTTACACTTCCTGTTACAGCACCTCAAAGTTAGGTCAGTATGGGCATTGGGTAGGTAAGGGGTAAGTAGGGGGCAATACCTACCCTGTACCTGGGTTGTACCTGGGCTGTACTTGAAAACATTGGAAAAAAATATTTTTGGAATCTGTTTTTTTGGGCTATTACGCTTATTTAGTCCTTACTATGGACAGTCTCCAAAGGTTTAACTGAAAAAACATTTTACGCTTCCTGTTACAGCACCTCAAAGTTAGGTCAGTATGGGCATTGGGTAGGTAAGGGGTAAGTAGGGGGCAATACCTACCCTGTACCTGGGCTGTACTTGAAAACATTGGGAAAAAAATATTTTAAGAATCTGTTTTTTTTGGGCTATTACGCTTATTTAGTCCTTACTATGGACAGTCTCCAAAGATGTACATGGCAATGTCTGATCCTCGGTACTTGAGTATAGATGCATGATAGGTAGGGCCCTACTTACCCTTGTTTATGTCTAAACATGGCCATACTTACCCTGTACTTGAGTATAGATACATGATAGGTAGGGCCCTACTTACCCTTGTTTATGTATAAACATGGCCATACCAGACTAGTACTTGAGTATAGATACATGATAGGTAGGACCCTACTTACCCTTGTTTATGTATAAGCATGGCCTTACCTGACTAGTACTTGAGTATAGATACATGATAGGTAGGGCCCTACTTACCCTTGTTTATGTATAAACATGGCCTTACCTGACTAGTACTTGAGTATATATACATGATAGGTAGGGCCCTACTTACCCTTGTTTATGTATAAACATGGCCATTTCCGATCAGTACCTGAGCATAGATACATGATAGGTAGGGCCATACTTACCTTTGGTTATGAATATACACAAACTGATGCTATCTATTTACACTACACAAATGCCATGTCATACTGCAGGCCTAAGTACTTAGCAAGCTCGTCCTCGCTAGGATTTTCATCCTGGGCATTCTGCTTGAAGAAATCTGCTCGAGGGTCAAGAACCACCGCAGTTTGCATGCAAGGATGCTTCACAATTACTACTTGCGACGCGATCTGATCTGCGAGCATGAATTGCTCTTTGGTATCGAACACGGTGTCAGGGTTCTCGGGGTCATCGCAAAAGAAACAGCCAGTGACGTTGTCCGGGCCAACTATGGAGTTCATCCGGTTATACATGGCGATCTTCGCTTTTTGCTGGATTTGACACTGTGTGTGACACTCAAAACTGTCACATGTCACTTCCTATGGTAGGCTGGGTGACCGTCACCAGTAGACGGGAAACACCCGTTAGGTATTTATGTATGCCTCTGATTTATCTATCTCACTTTTACCGTTCTGATTCCGTAACCCTTAACTCGGGGTTTATCTCAACAGTTAGATATATATTACCGCCGAACCATATATCTACCAGGTTTGGCCCCACTTGCGTTTTATTTAGCCACTGCGAGATTGCCACCATGAGTGGCTAAGCTCGGACGCCTGGGATGGGGTGAGGCGCTCCGCGCGTGAGAGTGCCGGCAGTCACGGGTATGGCCTAAATTTTATGGGTTGATTTACGGCACGCCGCACCGGTTGGAGAACGGTTTTCTACGGGTCTTAACGTTGGATTGGTTTACGTTTTCTGGTTGGATCCCACACCGTTGCGTATTGGCCGCCGCTACCACACGACTTCCCTGAATTATTTGATCTCTCACGGCTGCCGTATCGGCGACCCACGCGTTTCTTGGCCGCCCGGAACTGCCGCACATCTCAAGTTCCGTTGCCTCACTCCGCCCCTTCAGTCCTTCTCAAGATGGTTGCTTCTACTCGAGCCACCGCTAGCATGGCGAATCGCCGACGCGCGCTATCCACGATTTTTGATTCGGCAGCTGCGAGACACGCCAACACTCCAGCCACGCCGCCGGCAGCTCAGCCGGCTGCCAATTCAGCAGGTGCTGCGTTCCTGGCCTCGGTGCGGACGCTGCAACGGGAACACTTCGACATGAAGGTCTCCAAGTCCGTTCGCCAAAAGTTATTCGAGGACAAGAACGGGCGATTTTCCGGGACTGAGTGCCACGCGTCCGCGCTCTTCGCCAGGATGGTCTCTGCGCTGCAGACAACATTTGTCACGGAGGACATTGGTTTCGCACCCCTTTTCCTGCTGGACGATGCTACCCTCCCCATCCGCGTGGAGGCCAACGCCTTATTGTTCTCCACGCTCGAGCTCATGGTTGACCCCGCGTCGCCAGCAGCGGACTGGATGGGTGACGGGAGGGTGACGGGAGGAATTTCCGTGCTTTTCGGTTCGACCTACAACGAACACGTCAAAACACGGCCATACTTGGCCCCTTCCCATTGCAGGTAGGGCAATGCTCGCCCCGGGTTCGTCCCGAGAGCAAGGCAGGTAGGGCCCTACCCGGTCATGCCGTCGCGTTCAATGTCAGTGAAGGTGGCGCGTGCCGGATGATTGTCGTATTCTTCCGTCAGAATGATTCCATCCCAAAAGCGTCGCGCAAAAAATGGGTGAATGGGTGAATGGGCGGATGGGTAAATGGGTAATTCACCAAGTGAAAATACAAAACGGGCCTCAAAATATTTTCATGTGAAAATACAACGACGCGTCCCTCTTCCGGAATATCCCCGCACCCCCCTCCCCGACAAGTGAAATTACACAACGGGCCCCGGAAATACTGAAAATACACTTTGGTCTCCTTTTGTTAAAAAATGCACCGTCACCTCCCCGATAAAGTGAAAATGCAAATCAGGTGAAAAACAACAAGTGAAAATACAAGGACGCGTCCTTCGTCCGGAATATCACCGCACCCCCCTCCCCGACAAGTGAAATTACACAACGGGCCCCGGAAATACTGAAAATACACTTTGGTCTCCTTTTGTGAAAAAATGCACCGACACCTCCCCGAAAAAGTCAAAATGCAAATCGGTGAAAAACAACAAGTGAAAATACAATGACGCGTCCTTCGTCCGGAATATCACCGCACCCCCGCCAAGTGAAATTACACAACGGGCCCCGGAAATACTGAAAATACACTTTGGTCTCCTTTTGTGAAAAAATGCACCGACACCTCCCCGAAAAAGTCAAAATGCAAATCAGGTGAAAAATACCAAGTGAAAATAAAAAGGAAGTTTCCTTTTTCCAGAATAAGTATGTCTCACAGAAAATATAACAATGACAACCCTTGTCACCATTCACAACTAATAAGAAACTGATATTGAGATAATAAGAAGTCCGTGCTAATTATTTTTGAAACATATAATTATTGTCATCGATGACGATATTTCTAGGTGCTGAAAAAAAAATATTGTTTTATACTTTATTTATAAAGTAGAAAAAATTTGTCATCGGTGACGATATTTCTAGGATGCATTAAAACATCAAGTTATAGCAACAAGCTTGTCATCGGTGACGTTTTTCTCACTTTTTGTAAAATAGTTCACTAAACAAATAAATACCGCGAATAAACACCACAAATAATGACTGTCATGAAATAATATAAAGTGAAATAAAGAAAAAATGAAACTACAAATCCAGCCTTGTGTAAAGGTTAAACTATTTAAAGTATGTGTTAAGTTTGTGATATAAATTAAAAATAGAAAACAGAACCTGCTTGGCTAGAAGGTGGCAGCGTCAATGCGAGCTAAACGCTTATACTAAGAAATTATAGAAATAATAATAGAAAACAGAAGCTGCTAGGCTGCAAGGTGGCAATAAGGACCAGTCCAGTTCAAGATTAAAAAAGTCACCTCGAAGAAGCCTCATTAAGATCTAATCTTGCAAGACTCCTTTACGAAGCGCTATTTTGCCTATTGTTTCGTGCATGCCGCAAGCATTGAAACGTCTGCGCAAATAGCTGATATTAATGACTACCGAAATAGTATCGGACTGCGTCGAGGTTCATGTTGCGTGCTTATTCTAGAGACCTTAACGGTTTAGTATTAACTTCAAAGACGTTGCGCAATTAGAGACTTTAACTGCCGAAATCTGTGACGTGAATGTGACTCACCGTGAAAAAAAAACGTCCGTGTTCGGTCACGGACAGTTCCGTAATCTTTCATTGAAAGAACTGCGACGGAAAGTCCATCAACGATGATGGAAAGATCCGTCATCGATGACGAAGCAGCGCAAAAGTCTTATATTAACTTGGTAAAACAATTTAAGTAACTAAAATTTCTGTCATCGATGACGATATTATGACGACTTTCTGTCATCGATGACAGAAAGCTGGACTATTGAGTATTTAAGACGGTAAAATTATCAATAGTCCAGCTTTCTGTCATCGATGACAGAAAGTCTTCCTAACATCGTCATCGATGACAGACTTTTTAGTAACTTAAATTATCTTACCAAGTTAATTTAAGTCTTTTACGCTGCTTCGTCATCGATGACGGCTCTTTCCATCATCGTTGATGGACTTTCCGCAGTTCTTTAAAAGATAACGGAACTGTCCGTGACCGATCAAGGACGTTTCTTTTCTCGGTGAGTCACTTTCACGTTGCCCACAGATTTCGGCAGTTAAAGTCTCTAGTTACGCAGCGTTCTAAGTTATTTAACCGTCAGTGTCTTTACGATAAACTCGCAACAAACCGCGGCGCAATCGTATAGTGATTCCCTAGCTCATTATAAGTATCAGCTAGTTGCGCAGACTTTTTATTGCGTGCGGCAAATTAGACAAAATAGCGCTTCTTTAAGAAGTCTTACAAGATCGGATCCATAAGAATCTTAGTGACTTTTAAAACGGTGCCCACAGATTCTGGACCGGTCATAATAATCAGCTTTGCGTTAAAGACTTTAGAACAAGTCTCTAATTACGCAGCGTGCACGTTATCAACCCGTGTAGGTCTTTATAATAAGCACGGAACAAACCGCGGCGCAAATGGATACTATTTTGCTAGCTTATTAGTATCAGCTAATTGCGCAGACGTTTCATTGCGACGTGCGGCTTAATTAACAATAGGCAAAATAGTAGCTTAAAGGAGTCTTGCAAGATTATATCTTAAAGATTCTTCCAGGCGACTTTCTAATCTGAAACTGGACTAGTCCTAATCAGCGTTGCGTTGAAAACTTTAACAGACTGTAATGTTGTTGACATCGGAAACTGTAATATTGTTGACATAATTATTTATGGCGTTTATTCAAGGTATTCATTTGTTTACCGAACAATTTTACAAGAAGTGAGAAAAACGTCATCGATGACAAGGTTGTTGTTATAAGTTGATGTTTTCGTGCAACGGACTTCTTATTATCAGTTGAATATCACTTTCTTATTAGCTGTCAAAGGTGACAAGGGTTGTCATTGTTATATTTTCGGTGAGACATAATTATTCTGGAAAATTTATTGGTAAAAATATCGTCATCGATGACAAACTTTTTATACTTTATAAATAAAGTATAAAATATTTTTTTTGTTCAGCACCTAAGAATATCGTCATCGATGACAATAATTTTATGTTTCAAAAATATTCAGTACTGACTTCTTATTATCAGTTGAATATCACTTTCTTATTAGCTGTGAAAGGTGACAAGGGTTGTCATTGTTATATTTTCTGTGAGACATAATGATTCTGGAAAAAGGAAACTTCCTTTTATTTTCACTTGGTATTTTTCACCTGATTTGCATTTTGACTTTTTCGGGGAGGTGTCGGTGCATTTTTTCACAAAAGGAGACCAAGGTGTATTTTCAGTATTTCCGGTGCCCGTTGTGGAATTTCACTTGTCAGGGAGGGGGGTGCGGTGATATTCCGGACGAAGGACGCGTCCTTGTATTTTCACTTGTTGTTTTTCACCTGAATTGCATTTTCACTTTATCGGGGAGGTGACGGTGCATTTTTTAACAAAAGGAGACCAAAGTGTATTTTCAGTATTTCCGGGGCCCGTTGTGGAATTTCACTTGTCGGGGAGGGGGGTGCGGGGATATTCCGGAAGAGGGACGCGTCGTTGTATTTTCACTTGAAAATATTTCGAGGACCGTTTTGTATTTTCACTTGGTGAATTACCCATTTCCCCATTCACCCATTCACCCATTCACCCTTTAAATGCGATATGTCCCAAAAGAGTTCCTCAACTAAATCTATAAACCCATTCGTGGGATTGGCATCCCATTCGAGGACACGTTGCCTCTTGAAGGCATCGTCCGCACGCGGCGGCGTCGTCAACCCATCGCCCTCACCCGGAGAATTTGCCAAGCGATATGCAACAGTGGCTCTTTTCGCGGGATTGACCCTCCGTCTCTCCTCCGGAATCCCACCTTGCGCCAATCTCTGTGCGCGGGATGTCATCGCCTATTGTGCCTGCAAACCGCTTTTGCCCACGTACGTAACCTGCTGTACCATCATAAGTATGGTGTAAACATGGCCCTACCTAAGCAGTTTCAACAGCCGAGATGGTGAAACCCGGCCTTGTTAGCCTTGTTTTACTGCCAACATTGGGCAAGACGTACATAAAACGGACCATGTTTGATCTGTGTTTAAAAACGCGTGGCAAACTTGGCCATTTTTGGGCAATGTTGGCAGTAAAACAAGGCAAACCACGTTGTGTTGCGCCGCGGAAGATGTTTACCTTGTACCTGAGTAGAATTGCCCTGGTATGGCCCGGTTCGAACAGCATTCACGCGAACACAAGGTAGACATCTTCCGCGGCGCACATAGCCCAAATCAATGCCCCAAATGCAAAACCCAATGGGGAAACGACCCAAACATGGTCATGTCTAGACCATACCTTAGGGTGCAGGGGCAAGCGTGGACAAAAATCGGTCATTTTCATGAAAAAAACAAGTTGAGCTCAAAAGAAAGGGGCTTGCTCGCAAAATACGATGGTGAAAACGGCTTGCTCAAATATTCTATGGGCCATTCAGGAATGGTCCAGAAGTGGGAAACCCTTGAAAAAAATATGCACAAAAGAAAGCGCAACAGAAAAAACATGGGTCCCATGACCCGGAATCGCCACTCGCGCAGGTTCAGATCGCCGACCGTTCGCGGACAGGTTCAGACCGTTCAGATCGCGGCGTTCGAAAATCGAGAGTCTTCAGTTTATCCCAGAAGATGCCAGGCGATTACACATTACTCGAGTGATGACACAAAAGGCAACGTCGCGCGATCGGGTGAGAGACACGGCATCGATAGCTCGATATCTGATAGCACGTTGACATGCGACATTGCGATAGCCGATGGCAGAGGTGACCGCGTGTCACCGTAGACGTCATGTCATGTCACCATACTTGTACAGTGCACAGTTCGAGTTGTCAGTCACGGTACTTGTAAACGTTGGAGTTCGAAATTCCTCCTCTTCTCGTTGACCATCTGTACAGTGCAGTGCCTGTCTGCACTGTACAAAATTCTGCTTGCGCTTTTGCTTTTGTTTCCATGCGTTGCTTCTGAATTCATTCTTGCTTTTTCATATTTTCTCCTGCGTGCAAGTACTAGTGCCGTAGTGTTTTTTACGCGCAGATGTAGTTAGATCTGCGCGTATTGAACGTTTACATGGGGTGAACGGGAGATTTTTCCCGCTAGTCCTTTGGACTAGATTTGGTTGGTTCTATTCCAACTCACCCCCTCTAAACTTTAACTCTCCTTAACTTTCTTCTTATTTTTTCCCCCTTTTTTCCCTCGTTACTAACCTCTTTTTCGTTGGCGCTATTTTTCAGATTGACTCGTGAGTTGGACCGGCGAAAACGCGATTCAACCCACGAACGACTCCATCGCCTTCGACTTCTATTCTCCTTTGACCCCTTGTCTTTGAATTGTTTTCGTTTGCGTGCTTGTTTTTTTCTTTCCAGATTTACTAACGATTGGTTCCTTGTCCTTTGATATAGGATGGCTGAAAATTTATGAGGAGCAAGGCACGTGCTCATCAACGACGCCAACACTCGCGTTGTAGATTGTAGATAGGCTTATTGTTTGTATTTTACGAAATAGTTTTCAAGTAGGATTTGAAATAGTAATGTAGTGAATATTTAGGGAGTAGAATAGAAAATATAGTACTTACGCGATATTGGTTTGTATTAACTGTATTGCATAATGTATTCATTTGTGCGTTAGAACCCATGCTTGTTTGCATTCGTGTGTCCTATCGTATTGAGCATGTAATTACGTAGCGAGTAAAAAATAGTTTCGAATAGCAATTGCTATTGCCTTGTCGCATTTTCACATATCACATGCATACTTTTCAAAGCACGAAAGCATCAACTAGGAAGTATAGTGCATCCCAACTTGCGGTATGCATACTAAGTTTCAATATGTTGTGCATGCAACATATTGAAACTTAGTATGCAACGCATACATAGCATATCCAATATGTGTGTGTTAAAGCATATCATTAATATGTGTTTGTTATTCGTTGAAAGACCGAATATCTAGGTAGATATGGCCATGTTTACATCGTATTCGATATGCGGTAGATATATACATGGCCATGTTTGATCAGTACTTGAGAATAAACACATGATAGGTAAGGCCATACTTACCCTTGTTTATGTATAAACATGGCCATGTTTGATCATTACTTGAGAATAAACACATGATAGGTAAGGCCAAACTTACCCTTGTTTATGTATAAACATGGCCATACTTACCTTGTACTTGGATATAGATACATGATAGGTAGGGCCCTACTTACCCTTGTTTATGTATAAACATGGCCATACTTACCTTGTACTTGAGTACAGATACATGATAGGTAGGGCCCTACTTACCTTGTTTATGTATAAACATGGCCATACTTACCTTGTATCTACCCAATGTCTAAGTGATTCATGCATTCACGTGCGTACGTATGGTGCGTTAGACATTGGGTAGGTACAAGGTAAGTAAGGGGTAAGTAAGGCCAAAAACCACGACCAAACATGGCCCTACTTGGGTAGTGTTGCGCCGCGGAAAAACTGACTAAACATGGCCCTACCTACCTTGTGTCTGAAGCCATCCAGACACAAGGTAGATACACGGCGAACATGGCCCTACCTACGATTCCTAAATTTGTAGGGCGGGGGCCATGGACACCGGTGGCGTGTTTGTCGTTGTTGGGGAGGCAGGTGGTGGCGGGGTTGCTTGCGCCACCGCTTGCAGCTTCCGCTTCAGTTCGGCAATCTCCAACTGAGCCTTCAAGTCTGCAACCTCCTGCTGCAACCGCTGACTCGCCGCCGGTGCCACCTCCCCCCTAGCCGGCTGACCAGTTCCCGCCTGTGACACCAGTTCCATCAGGCCTGCCGCCCCCTCCTCCCTGCCGACGCTCACCCCGTCCACCGACCCGGTTTCCTCCGATGGCGTGCCTTGCCACAGATGCAGGGGCTCCAACGGAGAAAACATATCCTCCTCCCACCCTGCCTCCTCCGTCCTGTTAGTAGCAATGGGTGTTGGCAAGGTCTCTTGCGACCCCACCTGAACCGCACGGGGACCAACCTGCCTCTTGGATCTGGTTCTCGTGGTAGTTGCTGCTGCCTCATCCGCACTCCTCTTCGTCCCTGCCACCTTCCCTGCCTTGGCCTTCTTCCCTGCCTTCTGAGCAGCAGCAGCAGCTGCTGCCTCCTTCGCTGCCTTCTCAGCAGCAGCTGCTGTTGCCTTCTGAGCAGCCGCAGCTGCTGCCTTTGCCTTCGCCTTCTCTGCCTTCTTCGCTGCAACCTTGGCTGCCTCCGCTGCTGCTTTCTTGTCCGCTGCAGCCTTCTTTGTGGCTGCCTCCTTCGCCGCCGCCTGCTGCCTCGCCACCTCCTCCCGCTTTCTGGCCGCCTTCTTGGCCTCCGCCGCTGCACCCGTTTTCGGGACATCATCCGCTGGCCCCCCATACACCGGCTTCAGCTCACCAGCCAGAAAGTCTTCTTCTTTCTTCCAGTGGTGATTGAAGCTGGCGACCTGCTCAAAAGTGCCCGCCTTGTGCGCCTCCTGAAAGCACTTGCAGGCTTCCAGCAGAAGATCAGGAGCCTCCTTCCTTGCCTCCTCCGCGATCATAATTTGCACCCTTTTCTCGCCTTTAGCCGTGAGGCTGCTCACTCGGAACAGCACCAAACGACGCTTTCCTGACTCCGCCCCCTCCAGACTCCACGGCCCATACACCCAGCAACCCACCCCGTTCTGCGGTTTCCCAGGTTTCACCGCGGGGCCCGCAATCCAGCACTTGCTCGGGTGCTTCTCGTGCGTCACCACCCTCCCAAACGCCATATCCCCCCGAAGACTATTCCGCAGGCTCACCTTCTCGTGGAGGGTCCAGGCGATCGTGGGAGAATTACAATTTATCGCCACGCAGTAGTTCATCTCCTCATACAAAGCTCTAAAATAATATTTGATCATCGGCGGATTAGGCAGCAGCTGTCGTGAGTCCAAGGCCTGTATCCGCGAGAGCGGACAGGCCAACTCACGTACCGGAAACGTCACGTTCTCCGGCGGGTTCGCTCCCACCAAGTCGATGTAAAAGTGTACGGACCAGCGCGGCCACCCCGTGTGCTTGAACTCCGCCCCGCAATGCACCAACCTCCCATGAAACACCACCACACTCCTCGCATTCAAGAAGAGTGTTACCCCCGCCAACCCCCTGCCCTCATGGGATTCCCCCACCTTCACCTTGTGCGACCCAGGGTACACCACAAACTGATACTCCTCCGTGTACACCGTGAGCACTTCGTACTCCCCCTCGTCGTAGTGCCTCCCTTGCCGCTCCGCTCCGCAGTGCGTCATAAGGCATGTCCGTGCCATAATTCCAGAGCGCATTTCTAGGTCCCTGCTATCCACCTCCCCCAGCTTTCCCAGCACATCCCCCCCCAACGCCTCCAACCGATTCATCAACCCTGTCTTCTCCTCCACGTCGACAATGGACCGGTGATCGTCCGGTGTCGAGTGAACCTTCACCCCTTTCTCGTAGCACTTCATGAAGTTCTGCTTCACTTTGTTCGTCTGGTACCCTTTGTGAAACTCCTTGTGCAGGCTGTCCAGGCTGTCCAGGTCCACTTCATCTTGCATATAAGCGACGAAATAGCCGGCTCTTTCCAGCTGCGCTAGTGCGCTTGCCAATCAGGAGGGTACAGCAGGGAAGGCTGTACCCTCGAAGCAGGATCCTCCTCCCACTAGAACAAGGTTTTTGCTTAAGTTTGCTTAAGTTTGCTTAAGTTTTCTTAAGTTTGCTTAAGTTTGCTTAAGTCGGTATAAATCGGTAGAATTATATACCCGATGACATAGGAATGTCACCAAGCCCGCTTCAGGAGGCCCCAGGGTTCACGCGAGAGCCCCAGAATGACTGGCGCGATGCCAGGAGATATGACTCGGAGAGGCTGGGTTTGTAAAAGGCCAAAGCTTTGTCTGGCAGTCGACGATGAGTAATTATACACATCAGCGGATCACTGATCGGTGGTGGTATAAGCGTATAATAAACCATGTGATGGGTGTTCGTGCGATGGACGCAGTCACGCAGACGGGTGATGTCATGTCATCGATCGTGGCCTACGCTACGATGAGGTTCAACATTTATATCCATATCGATTATGAAATACTTCAAATTTGCGGCGTGACACAGTTGAGAAGTTGCAAGTTCAAAATTTGACTTGGTCAACCTCACTGGGCCGTTCTTGAAGAGATTTACGCTCGCGCTTGGAACGCTTTTTGGCTTTGGGAAGTTTCGACGACATGGCGCTCTTCGATTTTCTTAGAGTAAAATAGTCATTTATTTCCGTTATATTATATGGTAACATGACATTTTTGTAGCTACGCTTAAACAAACGCGTTTGCACTCGAGTTTTCTCTTCTCTACAAAATCACAGATCGGCAGCCCCTTTGCAAGCGGGAAAAACGCTACTCTAACGGCGTTTTGGACTTTACCGGCGTTCTCCTCGCGGAAAACCACCACATGATGATATTTACATCACTTCATTTGGTCAATTTTTCGAAAAGATGGAGGCACACTTGGCAAGCAACCCTATCTTTTTGGCGACAGTTTTTGTCAGCTGCCAATTCGTTCGTGGCATTAGCTCAAACAGAGCGCCAAACCTGCGGTTTGGAGATCTCGGTGAAAACCCGAGATGGCACACAATAGAATAGTGTTTCCTTACACTCATTGACTTACCCTCTCCTTTTTGAAAGATTCGCAGGTTTTCAGGCCCTTCGATAGCGGGAAAACCGCTATTTTGACAACTAATTGGACTTCACGAGCGTTCTCCTCGCGGAAAACTACCCTTAGAGTACCCCATGTTTGTTTGATTTGAGTATCTCTTCGAAAAGATTTGGGAACACTTGGCAACCCTATATTTTAGGCGACATAATTTTTCAGTTTGTATTGCGATAGTGGCATTAGCTCAAACAGAGCGTCAAACCTGCGGTTTGGAGATCTCGGTTGAAACCCGAGATGCCACACAATAGAAGCTTGTTTTTTCACGCGTTGTACTAACCCTCTCCTTTTTGAAAGATTCGCAGGTTTTCAGACCCTTTAATAGCGGAAAACCCGCTATTCAAAGGAATATTTCGACCTCACGAGCGTTCTCCTCGCGAAAATTCACGTGGATTAGACCCCATGTTTGTTTGATTTGAGTATCTCTTCGAAAAGATTGGGAAACACTTGGCAACCCTATCTTTTAGGCGACACATTTTTTCAGTTTGCATTGCGATAGTGGCATTAGCTCAAACAGAGCGCCAAACATGCGGTTTGGAGATCTCGGTAAAAACCCGAGATGCCACACACTAAAGGTATGCTTCTATTCCTTTTTCCCCTCTCCTTTCCATTTCTTTAGTCTTTGAGTTCTGACATCTTGGTTGGATGCCCATAGGTACAAGACTCTTACAAGACTCAAGCAAAGGCGGAGCTCCAGCAGTGGACTGTGCGGAGGGATGCCGAGCCTCTCAGCGGGGGAGGCCCCGAGCTCCCTGTCAACCGCCAGTGAACAAGTATCTGGCGCCCGAGCAGCCCCCCCGCGCCTGCCGGGAGGGCAAAAAACCGTAGCTTGTAGCTCAGTAGGGGCAAAGTTGCGATGCCCATAGTGGTTCCGCGCCGTGGTGACTGCGTGGTGTTATAAGTTGTTACTTGTTGGCCACGGTGTTATAAGTTATTATAAATTGTTATAAGTTGTTTACAACCGTAGGGACAAGGTGCCGGTGGGTCGGGAGCGGCGTGCGCGAGTCCTGATTCAAGGCTCGAGGCGCGCCCCCCTGTACCCGTGGCTAATTGTAGCATGTCATTTTCGTTTGGGGTGGAAGTGGATTACAGCCGGTGGGTTAGGAGTGGCGTGCGCGTGTCCTTGTGATTCAAGGCTCGAGGCGCGCCCCCGGACCCGTGGCTCCACTTGTAGATATGTAGTGGTTTGGTATGGGGTGATAGTAAAACATATCTATACATCTATCCATTTATGTATCGCGTATATGGCTACTATCCGGGCCACTAGTCCTTCCCCAAGGACTAGGCGGAAATGCACATTACGACCGGATTATTGGTCCTTAGACCCAACACCATGCTTCAAAAAATCCTTTGGGACACAACCTAAGTGCCTATCTTTGTGGGAAGTTGAATTTCAAAGTTTGGGTACCCGTAATCTAGCCGCGGTTTAGGGCTATGGCATGCTCTAAATTTAATTCATTTGGCTAGTCCTTGGGGAAGGACTAGTGGCGGCATGGCCCCTAATGGCCCCTTATATGGATAGGGGGTGGTGTACCACCACCTACACATCAAATTTATGACTCAATGTAAGGGTTCATAACCGTAAATGGCTTATACCGACGATATATTATGCTCTCAACGCATGGTAAACACCACCACTAAGACGAAAATGCTGAATTATGATATTTTTCGACCCAAAATTCGAGCAAAATATTCAATAACACGCACCCTAATGGTTGGAAAATTCCCCAAAAAATACCGAGGTATAGTTTGAAGTCATATTTATGCATCACTATGCTCACTATTGGTAATATGTCTCATAGACCACATGATATGGGCCATGCAAAGCTGCAATTTGGGCAATGTGGCCCCATACTTAAGCAGTTCCAGCTGATATAAATATGACAAGTACCACCGAGCAGTAGCCATATAGCGACCAATGGCATAATCCCAACTCACCGCCACGCCCACCTATCATTGGATAGGCTAATCCCAGGAAGATATCTTCCCTGATCCCACGCACGAGGCGAGCAAGGTGCAATGAGGCTAGTTTGGCGGTAATGGCAACAACGGATAAGTGGTATGGAAAGATATTGAATGCAAGGGATTTGTATGAATTCTGCCTGGAGAGATTGCGGTTTGCGAAGGACCAAGGATCCAACCGGCGCTCGGCATTTGGGCAGCGGTTCTTCTTTTTGGTGGAGGATGGCGATGTCGACGAGTCGGGCCAGGGCTTCAAGACGGTGGATGGCACTTTGGCGTTGCACTCGGTGCGGGCGGGAGTTGGCCTAATGGTTGGGTTGAAGCGTGATCGTCCATGTTATTGCGATTATTGCTACGCACAATGTGAGCACCCGCAACCGGATAGTGAAGGGTGCCATTATAAGAGTCATGTGGATGAATGGGTGCCTTTCACGATGGTGGCGGAGGCGGTAGGGGAAGAGCGGCGAACGAGGATGCGTGCAGCGGAGCAGGCGCACGACGTGGCGCAAGTGGAGGTTTCACGAGGAAGCATCTTTGCACGCTCATCGGGGGGAGATGAGAACCACCAATATTATTTGGTGAAGGCGCTAGGTGGAGTGCATCAAGTGCTAGACGCGGACGGCATCAAGGACGACTACTACACACCGGGTGTGGGGGGGAGTGCAGGGGCAGGAGTGCATGCTACCCCTGGCGAGTTCGTTGTTGAAGGCAGATTTTTGGAATGGAGGGATGAAAGCACATGCACGGAGTACTTTGTAGACAATAGCAGAAAATGTTTGACGTACTCACATCATATAGTGTGTGTGGAAGTGGCTCTGAGGAAGCGCAAAGTAGGCAGGCAGGACTACTTGATAGTACCGGAGGCGGAGCATCAACGTATCCTAGCTGCACTTGTGTAACTTAATCTTTGATGGGTTATAATGGTCCAATATGCTTGCAATCATAATGCGAAACCCCATAGGAATGCAACGGACATGGGTTGCTTGCAAATTCGATGTTATCCTTGACCTACATGTAGCACAAACCCTAAAACCCTGAAAATGGCCTGCTCAGGCCCCAGAAACAGCCATTTTGGCCCCCGGCGAGCAACCAAATTAAAATTTCTCATCATTTCTTCCACTAAGTAGTTCGTGATGGTCCTTGAAAGGTCCCACGAACTTCGAACGCGCGATTCGGATACCTAACTGAAATCCTACAGTAATCACTCAGTAATAAGAAAACCCGCCAATAAGAAAGTAGCCAGCTTTTTTGATTTCTTCACAATATTTAACACATAACACTCCATATTTAAGATCTCTATATAAATAAGAAATTTGATGGGCTGACCGAAAATTCCTGTTTTCTTAAAATCGAGTGTTTACTGTATAGCCCCGCGCACGCAAAATGGCCTGCTCAGGCCCCCAAAAACAGCCATTTTGGCCCCCGGCAAGCACCCAAATTAAAATTTCTCATCATTTCTTCCACTAAGTAGTTCGTGATGGTCCTTGAAAGGTCCCACAAAGTTCAAACGCGCGATTCGGATACCTAACTGAAATCCTATAGCCCCGCGCACGCAAAATGGCCTGCTCAGGCCCCAGAAACGGCCATTTTGGCCCCCGGCGAGCACCCAAATTAAAATTTCTCATCATTTCTTCCACTAAGTAGTTCGTGATGGTCCTTGAAAGGTCCCACAAAGTTCAAACGCGCGATTCGGATACCTAACTGAAATCCTATAGCCCCGCGCACGAAAAATGGCCTGCTCAGGCCCCAGAAACGGCTATTTTGGCCCCCGGCGAGCACCCCAAACAAAAATTTCTCATCATTTCTTCCACTAAGTGACCCGTTATGGTCCTTGGAAGGTCCCACGAAGTTCAAACACGCGATTCGGACATCGACGGGAAATCCTCTAGCACCCGCGCACTCAAAATGGCCTTTTCAAGCCAAAAACCATCGATTTTGGCCGCCGGCGAGCCGGAAAATATTTTTTGGGATTTTTTTCACTCCGAGTCTTACAATTGACCTTAAAAGGTCACACAACTCCAAAAAGTTGCAAATGTTGCATTATGCATGTGACCACTTTGTGACACTCGAGCTTTTTGCGACGGCTCCAACATAAAAAATACGGCTGCCTCTAAAAACCTTGAAGGTGGCAAAATTGACAGTCGTTGGCGAATTGGGTTGGCACTACCCATTTTCAGGATCTGAAATAGGGGGGCGATCAGAAAACAGGCAGAGAGCGGACAGCGCAGCAGATCTGCGAGATTCCAGGCTTGCGGCGGTTGCTGCTCAGAGGATGTCATCGGATGACGTTGGTCGCCAAAGTGGGGTCACTACTCCCATCGAAATGGCTGAAATTCCGGGGACACAAATTCCGGAAAAGAGATGTTGCTGCCAGGGTCACCACTCCCTTGTGGCAGCGAGAGAAAGATGGAAGCGGTCGCGTTGGCCAAGATAGTCTGTTGGATATACCCCTAGGACTCGGGATATATTCACTCAGTGAAGGTTTTCTCAGAATGTGTTAAAGTTGATAAGTTAACCCGATATAACGGGCATAAGCAGTTAGGGTTCGGGTTCGGATGACAGTCATACACACTACTATAGGAAGAGTCACAAAGCAAGCGGTGTGACTATTCCAGCACACCACCTAGGGTGGTGACTGGCTAGCCGAAGGTGAAACCCGTGTGAACAAACACCATCTAGAACGGTGGAAATTTAGTTCTAAGGGAAGGCCTGTCCTTTCTGGCAGGGCTGTTCCCAGCCAAGAGTTGCAAATCTGAAACCGGTCCGTGATAGGACCCCTCTGCACATACAGCTACGGTCAATCTCACTGTGCAGGAGCGGCATGATTAACTTGCTAGCCACTAGTTGGCGGTGGCACTGCTGTGCCGGCCCGCAGCACAGCCATGGTGCCGTGAATTGAAGTTGTCGGTGCCGTGTTTGAATCATTCGTGGAGCCAGAAAAGAAATCTGAATTTTGTCGATCGTCGTGCACAGCCGCATGGTCTTCAGAGCTCTGCTCCTCGTCATCGGACGAGTACGGCGGTGGCGGGTAAGGTGGTGATTGCGGAACATAATCAGGGTCGGGATTATACAGCCATGGCGGCCGCGGGACATTGCGGAGAGTGTGGAACCCTTGCCGCAGCTCCCGATACCGCGTTTGCCGATGCGGCGGAATAGCAGCCGGCGCCGCAAAAGTGAATGCAGGCTCGTTGTCGGTTGTCTCAGCAGCACCACCGACCTCCAGGCCGGTGTGGTCCGGTGCACATGCCTCGCCAGGGGCGGCAGCCGTGACCGGCGCCGCGGTGATGCATACACAAAAGAACGCACAAAGCATCACCGCAATCGCCGAAGAGCGGGCAAACCCCCAAGGCGGTGCACCGCATCCCTGACGAGATGCCGTAGGGCGCGGGACCGCATCCTCACCGTCAGCAGAGTCACAGCCAGCCGCAGAGTCGTCCACGTCGCCGTCGCAAGAGTCGGTCCCCGACCCGGCGTGCATGCACCGCATCGCGAAGTCCCTGCCCTCAGCCGTGATTGAGAGTCCCCCCATCTGCGCGATCTTGTCCGCAAAGCAGAGGTCGGGCTCGTGCACGTGCATGGGGTCCACCGGCATCATGTCACCGGTGTCGGACGCCTCCGACTCGTCCGGGTAAACATGCTCAACTGCCGCCGTCGGTGGAGCCGGTGGTGGGTCCTCTCGGACACGTGCGCAAGCGGCAGCCGAGATCTCGCCCCCGACACCACCGACCGTGAAGCCGCCCATGTGGGTGGCAGGCTGGCAGTAGGGCAGGAATTCCTGCAACGCACCGTCTTCCCGCTCCGGCTCGATCCCGAAGGAACACGCCGAAACGCCGTCGAGCATCTCCGGCTTGCCCCCTGCCAGAAGGCAAAGCGCATCGAACCGCGCGCCGTCGTGCTCGTCCATGGCCGCCTGAAACTGCTCCGCCAGCAAGTCGTTCTCGATGTCACCGAGGGAGAAGCTGTGGAAGCTTCCCCCAGCTCCATGCTTGCCGCCGTTCGGGCAGTCACGGTGCCAGTGCCGCGACTCGTCCTTCTTGCACGTCGAGTTTTGGCATAACGGGATGAAGTCACCGCTCCCCTTGTGGAAAGCAACACGCCTCCTCACCTGCGACTGCGGCCAGTTCCCCCCCGTCGGGAGGTCACCCGCTGCAAAACGAACACCGGAGCCGCCTCCCCCGTTGCCGATCTTGTTCTTGTCCGCCCGCGGGGTAAAACCCCGCCCGTTGATCCTGTCCGTGAGGGTCTTCAGCTGCCGCTTCACGTCGAGGATGATGGCCATGAGGTCGGACAGCTGCGAGGCATCGCCGTCAGTGGCCACGGCTGCCGCGGACAAGGTGAACGCGGCAGCGTGCGTACCGGCTGCAACGTGTCGGGCATAGCACTCGAGGACCCATTGCTGAATGGTGAGGAGGTCCACGGCCGCCCGCTGCTGGTGCGTGAAGAGTCGCGACACCACCGGCGCGTAGAATCCTGGGTCCAGCGCCGCGAGGAACAGCTCCTTCACCTCGTCATCGTCGAGAGTGTCGCGCCTCTTGGCGGACCGTAAGGCCGCGTTGAAGTCCGTGATGGACTCGGACGGGTCGGTGTGAGCCTTAAAGCGGACGCCAAGGAGGTCCGATGTCCCCTGGAAGGGTGCACCGGAGTCCAGCAGACGCCGTGCGAGCTCCAGCAGGGCCCGCTTGCCGTCCAGAGGGTGTAAGGTCGCAGACGCCTCGAGCCAGTCACCCGCTGGAGAGGCGGCAGGGCACATATCTTATGGGGATTGGCCGGCCCGGGGCCGAGAGCAGCGCCCAAAAAGAGCTCCGGGCCGAAAGCGGGCCGGTCGATTTTTCATCCTTAAGTATGGAAAACATTTGAAAATTAGCAAAAACACGTGTTTTTCTTGATTCCGGGCCGAGAGTCATTCTAGGAAGATATGTGCCCTGAGAGGCGTGAGACACGATGAGCTCGAAAGTTGAGAAGAGGAGCTTGTTGGCTTCGGGTCGCACGGTGGAGTCCTCCAAGTCGAACATAGGGGCAAACAGCACGTCCTCGGCCTCGAATGCCTCCTGGAGAGCAGGCACCAGCTTGGAGAGTAGCACCTGAGCGTTCGACTCCGTACCCGTAAACCGGTCATGCTTGTCTGGAAAGCATTTTCGGATGACGTGCTTCGCCACGCTCTCGTCGAAGCGCTCACGCGTGAGCGAGCGAACACCCGCCAAGAAAACGGCTTGGGCGGAGTTCGCAGCTGGAACACCAGCAGGCGCCGTGACGGAATTACGAGCGGCAGCGGAGTCGAAAATTGTAGCTAGCGAGCGTCGGCGTGACGCCATACTTCATGTCAATCTAGTCGCAACCATGATGTAGAAGACTGTAGAGACGAAGTGAGGGAAAATGTGGCGAGGTGCGGAAGGAGCGGCGGCCAAAAGTCGTAAGGCGGTCGTCGAGGAAAAGAAGGAAAGCCGCGGCGTAAAAGATTCCCCAAACGTGCATATGGATTTAACAACGCGGCCAAGGAACTTGGTGTCGGATCCGACCAAAATTCCAACGTCTACCAACGCGTAGTACGGGAAAATCAAGCAGCCACGAGCCCGAGCTCTCCGCAAGTCCAATCAACCAGCCACGTAACTAGGCCATACCGCTCCGCCGCGCCTCTAGAGGAGCCCCTCACTCCATCTCAAGCGTCGGTGTTTAGCCTGACATGGCCAAACTACGCAGTGTCTAAATAAAGAGTGCGTGGGGCCAAACCTGTTGGATATACCCCTAGGACTCGGGATATATTCACTCAGTGAAGGTTTTCTCAGAATGTGTTAAAGTTGATAAGTTAACCCGATATAACGGGCATAAGCAGTTAGGGTTCGGGTTCGGGTGACAGTCATACACACTACTATAGGAAGAGTCACAAAGCAAGCGGTGTGACTATTCCAGCATAGTCGCAAAAACCATGCCGACTGTAAAATTGAAGCTAGGAAAACGCGGGAAATCTCAAGATCTGCTGATCAGAAAGCTGAAACAAACAGAGGAAGCGTAAGCGAGGCCCATAACCTCATGAGAAACCCGAAATAAACTAGCTATATGAGGGTGGGAAAAGAGACGGTACGACAGCTGCCATAAGGCAACAACTGAAGGACAATGGCTGCGGATAATATTACCAGAGTGAGGAGTGGCGGCTTATGCCGCCAAGTTATTACTGCGGGAAGATTGTCTGAGAGGGGCGCGTGTCGCAGTGTCATCATCATAACGTGTGACACTGCGACCGCAACTACGATGCTTCAGGTTGAGTGACACAAGGAGTCACCTACTACTAGATACTACTATAGGGTACCTAATATTGTACTCTACGTGAGGTTGATAGGATACTGGGCGGGGTACATGGGGGTCGGTCTACAGGGGGCAGCAGGGCCTTGCGGGGGTGGCCTGGTGGGAGCAAGTGGGAGTGAAATGGTCCATGGCTTAAGGTACGATATGCCCCTACCCTATGTGGAAGTGCGCGGGTGCATGCAGGGCGGGCACTGGGGGATGCACATATGGGTTGCTGACCCAGTGCCTTGACCGCTGCGCGCGTGAGTCGCGACTGGGGGTGGGGAGGTAGAGGAAAATTCTGGAAATGTGGCACGTCATAGAGATAAATTATGCAACCCAGAGAAACTCACAGTTTATTTATTAGGGTTTGCTTCTCGTTCTGAGACGTCAGACGACACCTTTTACGACGACTTTTTAGTTCCTGCAAAGTGCTGGATGTGACACACCGACAGGACAATCTGTCACTTGTCACCTCCTAAAGTAGGCTGGGTGACCGTCACTAGTAGTCCGGGAAACTCCCGTTAGTATTTATGTGAACACCTCTTTTATCTAAGTGACTTTTACCGTTCTGATATCGAAACCCTTAGCTCAGGGTTTATTTCCAGTTATCCGATATATTCACTCCGAACTATATATCCGACAGGTTTGGCCCCACTTACGTTTTATTTAGCCACTGCGACTCCGCTGAGATGATTGGCTAAAGCCGGACGCTTGGGATGGAGTGAGGCGCTCCGCGCGTGGGAGTGCCGGCGGTCGCGGGTATGGCCTAAGATTTTTGGGTTGATTTGCGGTGAGCTGTGAGCCAAGAGGAATTTTCTACGGGATTTAACGTTGGGTTGGTTTACGCATCCTGGTTGGTTACCACACCGTTTCGTATTGGCCGCCATCTACCACACGACTTCTTGGGATTGCTGCTCTCTCACGGAATCCGTATCGGCGACCCATCGCATTTCTTGGCCGCCCGTTGCTGCCGCATTTTTTCCACGTCTTCTTGCCTCACTCCACCCCTATAGTCTTCTTCATCATGGTCGCTTCTACTAGGTCAACAGCTAGCATGGCGAATCGCCGCCGCACATTAAGCACGATTTTTGATTCCGTTGCTGCCAGGCATGCCAACACACCCGCGACTCCGCCAGCGGCGCAGCCACCCGCTAATTCGGCGGGGGCTACATTTTTGGCATCGGTGCGCACGTTACAGCGAGAGCACTTCGACATGAAGGTGGCCAAGCACGTGCAGCGAAAATTGTTCGACGGCAAGGAAGGCCGATTTTCCGGTGCGGAGGCCCACGCGGTGGCCATCTTCACGAGGATGGTGACCGCACTGCAGGCGGCGTTCGTCACTGAGGACATCGGTTTCGCTCCGCTCTTCACGCTGGACGACGCTACTTTGGCCGTCCGCGTGGAGGCCAACAATTTATTATTCTCCACACTCGAGTTGCTGGTGGACCCCTCCTCGCCCGCGGCGGACTGGATGGACTCGTCACACGCCAGCTTCCCGACAGACGGTAAGCGTGTTCTGCTCGAGTTCGCCCGTCGGATGATCCCGGTTGGTGACCCCTTCCAGGGGCAGGCAGACATGTTCGCCGTCCGCATCCCTGCGGGCATGGACCCTCATGGACCGATCGAGGATTTCAACGCCGCGCTCAAAGCTGCGAGAACGAGGGCGACGCTCATGGACGAAGACGTGAAGTCTCTTTTCATTCGAGCCCTCGACACCACCTTCTACCAACCGGTGGTGTCCCGCTTGCTCCTTCACGACCAACGAGCAGCCCACGACCTCCTCACCATTCAGCAATGGGTGCGTGAGTGCTACGGCGAGCACGTGCGGGCGGGCACCGCCACCGCGTCCGCGCACCAGTACTCCCACGGCACGCATTTCATGGAGAAGGGCAGCGATGATTTGACCACGGCGGGTGAGATCGCGGACTTACGGACGATGGTGCTCGACTTGAAACGGCAGTTGACCGACTTCCTCGTCGCCGCCGGGTCCGAGCCGTCCCCGCGGGGGTTCACACCTCGCGCGGACAAGCCGGACCGCCGTGTCAAGACCCGCTTTGCGGCCTCGCCCCTCCCCAAAGGGGGGAATTGGTCTCAATCCATCTCGAGAAAGGTGGCCTTCCACCGAGACACCGGTGCGACCATCCCGTACTGTCAAAATCAGGTGTGCGCTAAGGGGAAAGCGCGGCGTTGGCATCGGGACTGCCCGAACGGGGGCAGGACCGGACTCTCGGCCTACGCCTTCGCCGAGGAGGCCGAGAACTCCGTGCTGGCTGCGAAGTTTCAGCACGCAATCGACCGCGGCGATCCCGTGGAGTTTGACGCCCTCTGCATGCTTGCGGGCGGGAAGCCGGAGGTCTTCACCGATCTTTCCGCATGCTCGTTCTGCGAGGTGGACGGTGAGGTCCTTGTGCCCGCCGTCGCCGAGTTCTCCAAGATAGCACGCACGGCTGGAGCTTCGCCGTTCAACATCAACACCTTCACTGCCGACTTGCCGGTGGTGTCGGCGCCGACCGCACCCTCTCCGCCCGCGTCGGTTGGGTCCGAGGAGGATTGGACCGGTCCGCCAAACCCCTTCTGCCCTCCCGTCACCCGCACGTTTGCCGATTTCATTGAGAGCACAGGAGTTGCATTGGGGGCGCCCGACGGGCCGGCCGCGAGCATGGGATTGCTCTCCGTGGTCGGGGCGCCGGAGCGCGTGATGGCCGACGCGCCCGCGGACTACACCACAGACGACGATGACGACGAGGACGCCTCGATGGCGCCGCCACGGCCACGGTACGGCTGTGGGAACGCCGTTCCGGGCTTTGGACGATCTCTTCTCACTTCCTCATTAATGTGTGCGCTGTTTGTTATTTGTGCCACCGCCGCGCCGCACACCGTTGCCGATGTCGGTGGTGCCGGTGAGCGCGCATGCACGGCTCCGCCGGTCGGTGGTGCTGCGTGGGCTGCCTCGGCGGTCCCAGCTACGGGGGATTCACCAGCTGAGGTGGTTCGTGACGATCCTAGCGACGCGGTGGGTGGTGCTGGCACGGCCGCCATTCCGCCGCATCGACAGACGCGGTATCGGGAGCTACGGCAGGGATTCCGCACTCTCCGCAACGTCCCACTGCCGCCATGGCTGTATGAACCCGACCCTGATTACGTTCCGCCGTCGCCACCTTACCCGCCGCCACCGTACTCGTCCGATGACGAGGAGCCGAGCTCTGGTTCTCAGGCGGCTGTGATCGAGAATTCATCAATTTCTTCTACGGATGATTTACCACCGGCCCCGGGGGCCGGCAACTGCTTCACCCTTACGCTGCTCCGGGCTGGATCCCGCGCCCCGCAGGACCCGAGTGGCTGAGATTGGTCACACCGTGCCTGCCTGGAGATTGGCTGTTGCTTAGCTTTCTAGATGTGCAGAAGAGCTCTCTACAGATTGAGCTATGTTTAGGGTTTTAGCAATTAACACAGTATCTGTCAACCTTGCTGTGACCTGGGACCGCCCTGACCAAGAGTACAGGCCCCCAGGTGTGCTACAGTTTCCTCCTGAAGTTAAGTAGGGAGTTTGTTTGCTTCGTTTCACTGCTAGCTCCGGTCACCACCCTAGGTGGTGTGCTGGATGTGACACACCGACAGGACAATCTGTCACTTGTCACCTCCTAAAGTAGGCTGGGTGACCGTCACTAGTAGTCCGGGAAACTCCCGTTAGTATTTATGTGAACACCTCTTTTATCTAAGAGACTTTTACCGTTCTGATATCGAAACCCTTAACTCAGGGTTCATTTCCAGTTATCCGATATATTCACTCCGAACTATATATCCGACAGTAATTCCGTGGCGTCTAAAGAGGTCGAGGACTTTGTCACTCCTATGACTTCCTTTGGCAGTGGTGAAGTTGTGGGTGGTGAAGTTGGGGGTGGAGGAACATGCGTTGCATCTGAGTTCGCCACTCCTGCTGCGATGTGTAAAACACCTCAGCAGACTAGTGGCTTGTCACCACTCCAACCACACGATCTTTCAACGGTGTTCGACACTCCCTCGTCTCGCGTGCCTGCTGGCGGTGTGTGCGGTTCGGCCGGTTTGGAGTCTGGCGGTTTGGACTCGCTTGCCCAAGCGGCAAGTGAGACAACATCGAAGCATTCACCGCCTGATTTGACCCCCAACAAGTCTGCACGTGCCATTTACACAACAGCATATAAGTGGGCGGCCCAAAGTGTCAAGGACGAGCTCATGGCATGCAGGAGGGTTGCAGAGGCGGTGTCTGCAAAATACGGCATTAGCATACACTTCTCCACAATAGCAAAAGCTGCCTCGCGCACAGAAATTGCATCCCCTGAGAAAGCCGGTCGGAAGAGATACATTCCGAAATGGGCGGAAGAGAAGCTTCGTGACTTCATAAAATCTAACATAAAATCTAATCAAATCGAAATCTCACTATTCGTGAATGTCAATATTCATATTATCACTATTCACGAGAATATCATTATCGGCCAATATCACGATTCACACATATCACTATTAGCCAATATCACTATTCATGAATATCATTATCGGCCAATATCACCATTCGAGAATATCACTACACCCGCGCGCGGGGCCGCCATCCCTGATTTTTTATCTCCGCATAGTGCTCAGGGTTTAGGGTTTAGGTTATTAGGGTTAACGACCACACAGACCCATCCGGGGACTCTTGTAGATGTCCATAGCATCCTTGTTTGCACGATTCCGATCACTTGTCGAAGAGTTATCCACTTTTTTCCTCTCTTGTTGATAATTACCAAACTCAGATTTCCAGCTGCCTTTTACCCCCTCCTCCTCAGCCACTGCGGTCATGAGATTTTCCCCGAATAGGTCAAATCCCACCTTACCACCATCACCATATTGGCTAGGTCTTCCACATGCGATTCGATACCTTGTTTGCCCCATTCGATCACTTCACAAGGAGCTATGACCATTTTTTCCTATTTTTGTTGATAATTGGCAAATGACGAGGTAGTCTTCTGATGGATACAGGAGAGGAGACGTAGACGGGAGGGTCCAAAGCGGCACCGCGCCTTCATCTGTATAAATATCACGTTAACCATAATGCATATATTTATAATATAAGTATCGGATAGTTTATTATTTATATAGACGCTCACTCGTGCACTCTCAATCTCAAGGGTCTGCGGATGCGGTCTCAAGGCTCTCAACTAGAGTAAGAGATGCCAGATTAGATATACATCCTCCTAAGAACGAACGAACGATTTATTCATTATTATTATTATTTGCATTTATTTATTTATTTATTATATTTATATTATATTATATTTATTATATTGGAGATAGCTATGCAGTCGAGTGACGATCGGATGACGCTCACTTGTTTATTGTTCTTTAAGTTTTCACTTTTTGCCCACAGTTCGAGGTTGGCAGCTTGATGGTCAGAGTTCGGCTTGGTGTTTTGCCACGCGACGGGGCTTTGAGTTTGGCGACACCCACCGTCGCGTATTCTATACAGGGAGACTAGAGCTACATAAGCTAAAGGGGCAGACACATTAAATTCTCAGTCTCGAGCCTTTCACTTCTGTCTTGTCGCGAATGGTGGAAGAAGCCTTCGCCGTGATGGATTGTTATAGAGAAGCCTTTAATTGCTCACTATAAGTGTTCGACCGCTGTGAGCTAACTTTCCAATCAATCATCCACCCATTCCACCCACGCAGACAGACCCATTTTCACTCAGCATACTGCGATATGGGTTTTAAATTTAGTCTTCCATGTGGCCTCAGCTCCACCTTGAATCGACGACCTCGAAGAAGTTCGCCCTTCGCTCTCCATGGGAACGTTTGGCATCTTCTAAGTTTCATCTTGCTGCTTTGCTTCGGTCTTGGAAAGGTCTGTTTTCTCTCCCTATCTCTTTCTCTCTGCGGAGCACAAGTATTGTTGAAGCCTTGCCCGTCGTGTTTCATGGGATCCTCGTGATCATTTACAGCTTTTGAGCGGATACAAAGTTTTGGGAGTTTAATGAACATAGATACAGGGACCGATTGCATTTCTGAATTCTGATTACTCGTCTTGGATATTACATTCAAGTAGGTCTCAAAGGTTTCATTTCGTGTCGCACACGTCATATCAGTATTTCGTGGCTAATTTCCGTCCACGAAAGGGAGTTTGCAAAACGCGCCCCGTTCAGCAGATTGTGCTCAAGCGATCCACGCTCGGATCCGTACACGTTGCGTCTCGTTGAGCTTGCATGTTACGCATCTCGCTTGTAGCTTTACACCTCAGTATTATAAATCGCTGACTGCGCTTGGCCGCGCAGCCGGAAGACGCCGAAGGACAGACTTTCGTGCAGTTGAAGAACACTGCCTTGAAGACATGGGCGCGTGATGAAAATCAAGCGATTGCGTATGCACGTCTTTTTCCTTGATTGCGCTGACCTCAAAAATCGGGACCCATACTCAGTCGACCACTAATGAGATTTGGAAATCCCCATTCTTCGCCTCGCAAAACGTTCCGAAAACTCCTTGCCATTTCGATTTCATTTCCCACTCTTAGCCGTTTCCCGCAAAGTTCGCATTCTTCGGCGATAATATGACATAAGTCCAGTCCAGGCCGCTGGTATTTGCGATCCTGGTCGCCTGTGATCTGAGGCACCCTTGGACAGTCGCGCGGCTCGAGTCGCGGGCTTGGCGCGCACCAAGGAGGTTTGGTCCTTTCCGTGCGAATGGTCCTGTACCTGGGGGTGTTGCCAGGACAATGCGAAAGGCAATTGCGAAATGCACGTTCAACGAGTGCGTGCTGCTGGGAGAGGAGCTCGGAGAGCGGTGGGAGAGCTCACTAAAGAGCGTAGCAATGGAGCTCACGGTGGAGGCATATGAACGTGCCCTCGCTGTGATGCCGCATCCGGAAGTCAGTCGCCGCCTCGGCAACGTCTTCCTTAAGCTGCAGCGCCACAATGACTCCATCCCACACTTTCGGGTGTGCTCCCTTGCACCCACCTTAGATCACACCTTAGGAGTCCTGGCATGCGCTTGGTTTGAAGGCAATGCTCCTTCCAGCAGTGTTCGTATGTTGCGGCGTCGTGAAGACACGGGACACGTGGCACGCGATTCCTCTGGTGAAAGCATGGCACCAGAGCAAATGCAAACAGATCGCCGAGCTGCGCCGCGCTTGGGATTGTCTCTTATCCTTTTCACTGAATATGACAAAATACGTGTCGGCGTCATCAGCTTGTAGCGGGAGGAGAGGAGAGGGCAAGTCACTGCGCCGGAAACTCAAGCCAAACAAACCGTCGGCTTGTGCCAGGCAGACAGGAGTGGGCATGGGATTGAGCCGGGATCACAATGCAAGAGCCAGCAGCTTGTGCCAGGCAGACAGGAGCGGGCATGGGATTGAGCCGGGATCACAATGCAAGCGCCAGCAGCTTGTAGCGGGAGGACAGGAGCGGGCATGGGATTGAGCCGGGATCACAATGCAAGAGCCAACAGCTTGTAGCGGGAGGAGAGGAGTGGGCCTGTGACCGCACGAGCCAGGACCACACAGCACAAACACTCGTGGCACCAAGCGGGACATCCTTAAACTGTCGCGGTGCGCAGCTTCACAAACGCCGCTTTTGTCGGTGCTTGGAGACGTAGGGAATGCCGTAACGGCTCTGCATGTCCACAGCTGCTTCGGTCCGGGGGAAGAGATCGGCGCCGTCTGTGGACGCTTTGGAGCAAGTTACTAGAGGTGGGGATATGGCCAGGCCGCCATCAATACAGGTCAAAAGTTTGCATACATCAATTTGCATAACATGATGTTGTACAACTCGGACCTGTCTGCGCAGCTGGAGGTGGGTTCCATATCCATCAGTTTCCTTCGCGCTTGCGCCGACCTTTTGAAGAAGCTCCTAGACAGCTCGTGGCGCGCGCACACACGCTGCTCTCAGCGGAGGCTCAGATGCAAGATCAGGACCTTTCACGCCGACGTCTTTTTCGGAAATATGTGGGCACGGTGAATCTTTTCATTAGGTCAGACGAAAAGGTTTCTGTGGTTCCGACATCTGGATTAGCTAGCTAAGTGTGCATTGTGCAGGGCTGCTGAGAGCTTGCAAAGAGCCCTCTACCAGTGCCTTCAATAGCCTCACAAAGACTTGCATTGAGCCGCTCCCGGCGGAGGGACGCGCTGTACTAGTGCAGCGTGCGCTTGATGGAAAATGCATCATCTCTCAGAAATTCGGGGCAATTACCACATTATGGAATCCGTCCTGCAGCATGAAAAAGCACCACCAATCTCACTTCTTTGTCAACCACCTAGCTTTCTTCAACCTCTGAATTCTTCACTCGGACGTCCAACAAAAACCATTGTCATTGAAAGGCAGTGGCCAGTCTCAACTTTCTCATAGCCGGCTTGGGTACAAGGAGCACCCGAGAATCATGTCACACCGCAGGGTCTTGGCTGGAAATTCGGGCTGCTGTTTTGCTGTTGTGTTGAGTAGTGAACTCCATGGTCGCATCGGCGGATGTACATCACGGCAGCCATCTTGATAGGAACTCCCCATGGGTGCGTGACGGAGGTGCATCAGCTTCATCTTGTGAACTCCCATAATTACATCGACGGTATATGCAGCCATGTGATAGGGCTCCCATGGGTCGCCATCGACGGAGGTGCATGCGGCCATGTGCTGGAACTCCCAAATAATTGCCATCGGCGGAGGTGCATGCAGCCATAATGATAAAGGAACTCCCATAATTATATCGACGGGAGGTGCATGCAGCCATGGCATTAGGAACTCCTGGTCGCATCAGCGGAGGTGCATGCAACGTGTGATAGGAGCTCCCATGGTGCCATATCGACGGAGGTGCATGCAGCTATATGATAGGAACTCCCATGGTATCGGAGGTACCATCACGGCTATGTGATGAGAACTCCCCATGGTGCGCATCGACGGAGGTGCATGCGGCCATGTGATAGGAACTCCCCATGATACCATATCGACGGAGGTGCATGCAGCCATCTTGATAGGAACTCCCATGGTACATCGACGGAGGTGCATGCAGCCATGTGATAGGAACTCCCATGGTCGCATCGACGGAGGTGTATGCAGCCATGTGATAGGAACTTCCATGGTCGCATCGACGGAGGTGCATGCAGCCATGTGATAGGAACTCCCATGGTCGCATCGACGGAGGTGCATGCAGCCATGTGATAGGAACTCCCATTGGCATGCTATGCACCCGGTCAACAGCCTAATTTGATGTCGTCCTGGTCTTTGGGGCCGGCCTCAGAGTAACGTGTAGTCCTGGTGTCCGAGCAGGTGGCAAAGTATATGGCATCCATCGCTTCAAAATATGCGGGACCCAACCTCGTTCGTGAGAGAACACAATATGCTTACTGGCTTCTTATCCAGGTCAGTGGACGCTGCTGCCTCTCCTGCTGCTGCCTGCCGCCCCCTCCTGCTGTCTGCCGCCCCCTCCTGCTGCCTGCCGCCCCCTCCTGCTGCCTGCCGCCCCCTCCTGCTGCGCGATGTGGCGCGCGACTGCAGTTGCCACGAAGGCGCACGCTGCAGGACGAGCGCGGGCTGGAAAGATCTACGGTGAATTATGGAATCTTGAGGTAGAGTTCACGACGGCGATGGGTGAATTTGGACCGTGGATATTCGGGGAGAGTTCGTGATGGCGTTGAATGCCTTTGGACCGTGGATATTCAGGGAGAGTTCACGAAGGCGTTGATGCAGTTGGACTTTGCCGACAAATATTTAGGAAAGATACCAGGTAAGCGAGAATGAAACCATTGGATGGGGGTGATATTTGGGATGCTCAGGTATCCCTTTAAAGGGGGTGGGTGACAATGTCCGGGAGGGTGTGAGTGGTATCCTCTGAGGCGGGGGCAACGGGATTATCGGAGGCGCGGCTTTGCTCCGGGAAGGAGGGAGTAGTGAGTCAGCGTCGTGAGTCAGCGTAGGTCAATCACAGCCAGGGCAGTGGTGCTGAGCATGCCCCGTGGAAGTCACCATGCACAAGGAGCCGAGTCTCATTTGCTGCGATGTCTTGCAAGTGGAAGTATGATGCTATAGGTAGGCGTACATCCTTGGAACGAGGCGTTCACGTGTCGTTCTCGCTTCCTGCTCAGAGTTTAAGTTCATGGGAGCTCTCCTAAGATGCTACTGCCATCTCGGATTGGGCGATCAAGACACGGCAAGCACCTGGCAACAGCATCTGGAACAGATGATGACGACGGACCTTGCTACAGTGATCGATGCTATGAGCTGGCACAACTACTATCACTTTCTTCCGTGGTACCACATCGGGGGCAAGGTATCTGCTCCTCCCTCCGCAGTTCTCGGAGCCGAGCTTCACGCTCCGCAGGGCATCGCTTGCTCTGCAGGGCCCCCTGGACAGCCGGCTGCCATACGCCCCCTTTCCTGGATAGCCAGCTGCACACCCTCCCCTCCCTAGGTGGATGGCTGTCGTGCCCTGCTTGGACAGCCGGCTGCCATACGCCCTCTTTCCTGGATAGCCAGCTGCCGTACCCTCCTCCCTAGGTGGATGGCTGTCGTGCCCTGCTTGGACAGCCGTCTGCCATATGACCCCCCACCCTAAACCCCCTGGAAAGCTAGCTGTCATACAACTGCCCCCCCCCTGGCCTGCTGCATGTAAAAACCTTTCTGTGAGTGGCGGCGAGGTTTATGATTATGTGTATGCTTATTTTTTGAGCGGCGGTGCTGCTCGGCCAATCGCTGTCTCTCTTTTGAGGGACGATTGAGTGGCAGGGCTGCTTGGCGAACTGAGGAGCGCCGCTGCGCGTCGGATTCGCTCCTGGCAGGTGCAGCAACAGATGCACATGGATCGGCTGCAGGCGGGCAGCCGCGCTCCGCCCATGCTTGCAGACCACTTCCTCCCGGGCTTCCGCGTGCCCGAGCAGCTCGAAGAGCTGTACCAGTATGACGAGCAGCGGCTGGTTGAGGTGCGCAGACGTGGCGCCTTGCCTCCGAGTTTCTGGTGTCGACTTTCACCAGTGCTGGTGGAAGGAGGGGTGAGCGCTCAAGGCGCTGCGGCGCTCGCGCATTCACGCGGCATATAGTCCTTCGCTGCAGGGGCCCGTAGTTCGTAGGGGCTCGGGGTGTGTGTGGCAAAAGGGTGGGAGGCATGCTGAGTCAGGGGTCCGTAAGCTGTGCTGGATAGCGCGCCGCAGGAGGAGGAGGCGTGCTGGATGCTACGAGACGGTGCTTGTTTTTGCACTGTTTTGTTTTCCGGGCCGGCCGTGGACCACCTGGAGCCCTGGAAGCCAGGACGGGAGTTGTAATGGGGTAGGGCTTTATCGGCTGTTGGGGGGGTCGTGGCAGGAGAGGGTCGCCTGGTGGGTCAGAGCTCAATGGAATTTTTGAGGTTTTGGGCGGCAGCAGGGCTGGTTGGTGTAGGACACCGCTCGATGAGTTGTGAACGCTGCGCACGTAGCACGTGGCAGGATGGAAACGTGGGATGCGTCTGGAGGCCCTCCTGGCCATGCAGTGTGACAGGTGGCATCGGGGCGAGGCGCGATCAGCCCGTGAGGGGCGATGTGAGGCGGCGTGGTCGGCATGGGTGGTGCGGGGAGTTGGGCCCGACTTGATTCGGACATCTGGGGGCACCCGCGGCAGGAAGGGGAGGCGTGGTGGATATTGAAACTGATGGGAGGTGCCAACGCGAAAGGCATCCGCGTCGAGACGGACTTGTCGCGTTCCCGGCTGGAGGGCGAGACGGGTCTCTTGGTGCAGCAGTATGTGCAGTCCCCGTTCCTGCTCAACGGCCACAAGTTCAAAATGCGCACCTACGTGGTGGTCATGAGCGCGCTGCCTCTGCGGGCGTACCTCTTCGACGACGGCTTCCTCTACCTCAGCACGAAAGCTTACGACAGAGACAAAGCGCACGTCAACGATTCTGAAATCCACATATCAGGCACGCCCGCCTGCCCTGCCGCCGCTCCCCTTCCCGTGGTGCGAGGCCGCAGTGAGTGGCATTGTGCCTACTGCTCACGAGGGGCAGAGCACACAGCCCTCGGCCACGTGTTTCCGTCATTCGCGAGTTCCCAACAGTCAGAGCTTCCAGGAAGTTTGCAGCAACCATTGATGCAATCACCCCGGAGGCTCCCGGATGGCACGCGCGCGTCCTTCACTAAGAAAGAGGCGCGCCCAGCAGCAAGCATGCCCAGCAGCAGGCGCGCCCAGCAGCAGGCATGCCCAGCAGCAGGCATGCCCAGCAGCAGGCATGCCCAGCAGCAAGCATGCCCAGCAGCAGGCGCGCCCAGCAGCAAGCATGCCCAGCAGCAAGCATGCCCAGCAGCAGGCATGCCCAGCAGCAGGCATGCCCAGCAGCAAGCATGCCCAGCAGCAGGCATGCCCAGCAGCAGGCATGCCCAGCAGCAGGCATGCCCAGGAGCAGGCATGCCCAGGAGCAGGCGCGCCCAGCAGCAGGCATGCCCAGCAGCAGGCATGCCCGGCAGCAGGCATGCCCAGCAGCAGGCATGCCCAGGAGCAGGCATGCCCAGGAGCAGGCGTGCTCAGCAGCAGGCATGCCCAGCAGCAGGCGCGCCCAGCAGCAGGCATGCCCAGCAGCAGGCGTGCCCAGCAGCAGGCATGCCTAGCAGCAAGCATGCCCAGCAGCAGGCATGCCCAGCAGCAAGCATGCCCAGCAGCAAGCATGCCCAGCAGCAGGCATGCCCAGCAGCAGGCATGCCCAGCAGCAGGCATGCCCAGCAGCAGGCATGCCTAGCAGCAAGCATGCCCAGCAGCAGGCATGCCCAGCAGCAAGCATGCCCAGCAGCAAGCATGCCCAGCAGCAGGCGCGCCCAGCAGCAGGCGTGCCCAGCAGCAGGCGCGCCCAGCAGCAAGCATGCCCAGCAGCAAGCATGCCCGGCAGCAGGCGTGCCCAGCAGCAAGCATGCCCAGCAGCAGGCATGCCCAGCAGCAAGCATGCCCAGCAGCAGGCGCGCCCAGCAGCAGGCATGCCCAGCAGCAGGCATGCCCAGCAGCAGGCATGCCCAGCAGCAAGCATGCCCAGCAGCAAGCATGCCCAGCAGCAGGCATGCCCAGCAGCAGGCGCGCCCAGCAGCAGGCATGCCCAGCAGCAGGCATGCCCAGCAGCAAGCATGCCCAGCAGCAAGCATGCCCAGCAGCAGGCATGCCCAGCAGCAAGCATGCCCAGCAGCAGGCGCGCCCAGCAGCAGGCGTGCCCAGCAGCAGGCGTGCCCAGCAGCAAGCGCGCCCAGCAGCAAGCATGCCCGGCAGCAGGCGTGCCCAGCAGCAAGCATGCCCAGCAGCAGGCATGCCCAGCAGCAAGCATGCCCAGCAGCAGGCGCGCCCAGCAGCAGGCATGCCCAGCAGCAGGCATGCCCAGCAGCAGGCATGCCCAGCAGCAAGCATGCCCAGCAGCAAGCATGCCCAGCAGCAGGCATGCCCAGCAGCAGGCGCGCCCAGCAGCAGGCATGCCCAGCAGCAAGCATGCCCAGCAGCAAGCATGCCCAGCAGCAAGCATGCCCAGCAGCAGGCGCGCCCAGCAGCAGGCGTGCCCAGCAGCAGGCGTGCCCAGGAGCAGGCATGCCCAGCAGCAGGCGCGCCCACGAGCGTTGGGGTGTCCCAGGTGGTCCAGACCAGGCCCCTAATTTGCATGGCCCGGAGCAGCCCCTGTTGGGCCGCCTCTTCTAGGGGGGTCCTCGACGCCCCTCCTTGTGGTCAAGGCCCGCCTTGTCGCGTTCACGGGGCGCATCATCTCCGCACGGGCTTGAAGGCACTAGGCCGAGGGAAGAGGTTGGTGGAATCTAACGTCCGCGGTGGCGGCCTGCTGCACGGGGGCAGGTCAGGTTGGTGGAATCTAATGTGGGCGGAGGCGGCTTGCTGCAGGGGGGCAGGCCAATCTAATGTGGGCGGAGGCGGCGTGCTGCAGGGGGGCAGGCCAATCTAATGTGGGCGGAGGCGGCGTGCTGCAGGGGGGCAGGCCAAGGACTTTGATGCCTTCCCGCCGATGCCCATACGCGAGTTCCGGCGGATGCTGCGTGAGGAGCTGCACTACTCCGACGAAGATATCCAGCGCATGTGGCGTGGTATCCAACGGCTGTCAGCGGGCAGCCTGCTCAGTGTGCAGGATGTGCTTGCGGAGTACGCGCCTCCACGCCCCGCCGTGTACCGTGCATGGTACAGGCAGCCAGGAGAGCGGACTGGCATGGTATGCGGCTGTGGGTGCTATTGGAGGCGACGACGCTGTGAGGGTGTCTTGGAGGAGCCGAGAAGATGTAGAGGGGCCTTGTGGAGTCTCGCCCAGGAAGATGGAGATTGAGGGCCTCAGGACATTTGCAGGGGCTTGTGTGGAAGTTTACCGATATGCCTTTTTGAATATACCAATCAGAGTTTTTTAATTATATGTTTGTTATGACCGTGGGGCGCTGATGCAGGCACATGCGGCAAATGTATCCGGAGAAGCAGCGGTCTGTACCCTCCTCCTCAGGCACCTACGTCAACCATTTTCCACGATGCGAAGTTGGGGAAATTACTGAACGATTGGTTTGGTAGTTTTGTGGCTGTCTGGGGAGTTGCGCAATCTGGAGTTCCCCTGAGCCGTGGGAGAGCGGGGTTGCGAGACACACGGACAGTTAGACTTACTCGATTGGCTTTTGTGTGGTCTGATTGGTCAATGTGTCACACCTAAACAAGTGACAGCTCTGCCAGCGCAACTTTTTGCGGGAGCGCTCGCGAAGGCCTCTGAATGGCCCCGCAGCCGCCGCTCCCTCAGGGCAAACGGTTCGCTGCTAGGCATGCGACGCCTGCTGCGTAGCCGTCTCTTCCGCAACCTAGGCGGGAGATCCACCTCCCTGCCGGGAGCTCCAAAGAAGAGCGACCAGCTAATGATATGGACCATCGCCACTCTCTCGGAAGATTTCTGCCCGTTGAGAGCTCTCTGTCAGCATTCCGCTACGCGGCGCAGCTTCACGCGCGAGCACGCCCCTCCAGCACGTGCTCCTTGGGCCGCATGGCGCGCTCACCTGGCGGGCGCGGCGGCGGATGCAGGGACTTCACGTTGCCACACATTCTATCATTCGATGTGCAGCTCGATTCCAACCTCCAGCCCTGGTTCATCGAAGTGAATCCCGGTGCGGCCCGCTATTTCGGCCCTGGGTCATCGAAGTGGATCCTGGTGTGGCCCGCTATTTCGGCCTGGGTCATCGAAGTGGATCCCGGTCGGCCCGCTATTCGGCCCCTGGGTCATCAGAAGTGGATCCCGGTGCGGCCGCTATTTCGGCCCACGGGTCATCAGTGGATCCCGGTGTGCCCCGCTATTTTCGGCCTGGGTCATCAGAGTGGATCCCGGTGTGGCCCGCTAACTGACCCTGGGTCATGAAGTGGATCCGGTGCGGCCCGCTATTTCGGCCCTGGGTCAGCCAGTGGATCCCGGTGCGGCCCGCTATTTCGGCCCTGGGTCATGAAGTGGATCCCGGTGCGGCCGCTATTTCGTCCCTGGGTCATCGAAGTGGATCACAATTTGGCCGCTATTTCGGCCCTGGGTGCATCGAAGTGGATCCCGGTGCGGCCCGCTGGCCCCGGCCCACGGGTCATCAGAAGTGGATCCCGGTGTGCCCGCTATTCCCGGCCCTGGGTCATCGAAGTGGATCCCGGTGCGGCCTGGCTATTTCGGCCCTGGGTCATCGAAGTGGATCCAGTGCGGCCCGCTATTTCCCGGCCCTGGGTCATCGGAGTGAATCCCGGTGCAGCCCGCTATTTCGGCCCTGGGTCATCGGAGTGAATCCCGGTGCGGCCCGCTATTTCGGCCCTGGGTCATCGAAGTGAATCCCGGTGCGGCCCAGTCCCTGCGCAAGGAGGGCCTTCTTTGAGGTGATGGACGTGAGGGTGGACGGGCATACGTGAGGGTGAGGCATTCCACTTTTGCAGGGGGTGGCTTGCGCACGGCGAGCAGTATCAAGGCCCCGGTGCTGCAGGAGCTCCTCCACGAAACCTGGCGCATGACAATACGCCGCCATCACGCGCGCATGCCCAACGCCACGCCGGGTGATCCCCCCGCGCCCGATGCTAGGACTCTTCCGTGCCGGGTGCCGGTCTCAGGGGCTGTGCAACGCCCTCTCGCAAGCTCAAAGTGAACCCTCACACGCATGCCATTCTGATTCTCGAAGGAGCGACCTTTGGCATGCAGTCGATGGCTCCGGCATGCAAGGTGACGAGGAACGGGTAATTTGGCGGGACTGCACCTTGCAGAGGTGGAGCGAAGAGGTAGCACTGCCTGGGTAGCCCATCAACTCACCGAGCACGGTGCGAGCGTGTCCTTGCCCTTCCCTTGTTCCGGCATGTGCTCCCTTCGACTGCTGTCACCCTCGCCTACGAGCAGCATGCCCTGATATGTCGCCATCCTACCCCTGGAAGTGCCCCGCCTACGAAGAGGTAGCAGATGTGTGTGCGCCGTCCGATGATCGAGGCTGTTGTTGGGGGAGAGCAGGTTGTAAGGTTGCAGATGCGTGCGCGCCGTCCGATGATCGGGGCTGTTGTTTCAACACAAGCGAGATCGCGGATATTGCAATGGCCATATCTGAGGATACGCATCGAGGTGAACCCCATTCGGATTTGTGCGGGGTGGAATGTTGATACATCTATGGATGACAATGTAAAGCGGAAACCTATTCTTCGTTGCAAGGAGAGGATCCGACTCCGAGAGTTGATAGAGCTCTCCACCCATTTTGGAGGTTCAGTCTTCTCAGACGCCAATACGAGGTAATGCGCTGCGCCGCCAATGAGAGCCAACCGTGATGACGTGGCATCAACGAAAGCCAGCCGTGATGACGTGGGCGTTGAATGGATGGGGTGGACGTTAAATCAATGAGGTGGGCGTCAAGTAGATGACACAGCGTTGGTGTGCAGGGGATGTGAAATTGAGGTGGTTTTAGCAACTGCTAAATACAAATTTGATCTTGGGACTTCTGAAATGTTCGCCGTTTTCACACTGAAAGTTGTGGCCAAGTCCCCCGCCTTGTGGCTCCAAGCGGGCATTGATGCCCCTTCGGTGTTGGCGCGAGCCGTTAATGTTGGACGCCACGCCAGCGCCATGGCGCACCAGCGCTTGACCGACCGCCCCACCAGCGCCAACGCCGAAATCTCGAGGCGCCTGCTGGGGCATGGCAAACTCAGCGGAAGTTGATGCCCTCAGTGATGATGTGCACTTAGCAGAGTATGTTTCTTTTCTTTTCTTGGCAGGAGTTTTTCAACGGCTGCTGCCAACTTTCAGTACAGTGGAAATGAAACATATTGGCATCGAAGATAGTGCTTTCCCATCCTGGATGGCAAACTCGTTACTTGGGATCAAGTTGGCAGCGTTTGGCCATACACGTGCAAACGGCGGTGGCAAACGTGGCGGCCATGAAGAGTTATAGAGTTGTGCAGCTTTAACGTATTGCAAGTGGAGATGTTGCGATTCAGCATTTATTCCTTGGTGTGTTGCATATAGGTTAATATGAAATAGTGTGTGGTTATAAAGGTTGATATAGGATAAGGTAACGGGAGGCATAGTGCAAGGAAGGGGGAAATGCTTAATCTATTTTGAGGACCGCGTCCCGATGACTGTGCCATTTCAACGAGGCGAACGGATACATGCTCAACGGTGAGAGAGGTGAACGACATCTAAAGATGAAGACAGCTGGGAAAGCAAATAGTAAAGGCGATATGTACATAAAATAGTAAAGGTGATATGTTTAATATGCAGTGGATTATGTAGTACTTTGACCAAGTAATTTAGGTTTCATCAAGAACATATAGCAGGTTGCCCAGTATTCGTGCAATGTAACTTGTGCATTCTCAATCTCTTCCATAACACTGCTCAAGTTCAGCAGAACACTGCTGAAATTCTCTTTCAGCATGATCTTGGGTCATGCACAGTATTCTGGCAGCAATATGAGTACCACTACATTGGAATGCGATTCGGTATTAAGTACAGTCGTCGAGGTATAGACTGGCACGACCAGCACCCTCTCGACAGGTATCAGGCTTGTTAAGGGATCCTCAACTGGAAACACTTCTTGTTTTGCGGTCCGATTACGCCATGACCTTGTCAGAATAAGGCAAGAAAATGTCCTAAAACGAGTTTCCTCATGCAAGAAGGCGCACCGACTTCCTGATGGCATGGATATGCACTGATAGTAGGGGAAACAATCGTTATCATAGTTTTGGTGATTAAATGGGCGTGCATGTTATACCGAACGAGATATTGTATCAGTCCAACCCTTACGCATGCAATTAACGCTGCAATACACGCCTAAACAATGCACCACTGCCGCCCCGCGACTGGCCCCCTTTCTGTGCGCAGCGAGTCTTTACTTATCGTTTACCTCCTGCGATGCTGATTACCCTATCCCGCTGAGTATATGCGGGCCTCGGCAAAGCGCGTCATGATGTGTAGTTTGTGGGAATAGCCGCTTAAGCTGGCTTGCCTTTCTGGCGGGACTTCCCGAACTCCCAGGGCTTGATTGCCCTTGAAGGTGGAATTACTAATAAAGTGCTACCACCACCACCCCCCCTCCTGCTCCTCCTCCTTACTACTATGCGCATACTATACTCCTGCTCATACTACCACCGCCACAACCACCACCAAATATACAATTAATTAACAACAAGTCTGCCACATTAATATTTACATAACGTTTATCGCCGTTCCGTCAAGTTACATATGTATAAGTGTACTAAACATGCGTTACAATAAGAACGTTTTTATTTCTACTATTTCGATTTTTACCCAGTGTCTCTGCTCAAGCTGCTCTCATTAATGCTCAACCCGCATACTAAATGCAGTAAACCCCGACTTTTGCGGGCATCACCCCGATTAAAAGCTTTTGTGAGCTTTGCAATTCTCATCCGCGATTAAAATGCACGCATTTGCTTATGTAGAAACACGACATAGGTATGCTTGAGTATACTATTGATGCGAGCCGCACGTACCACCATGGGCAAGCCTCGCCGTGTCACTCGCTCTCCTTGCATGTACCAGCGTGTGCCATTTCGGGGACGGCAATAAAGAATGTGGTTGGCACGTCCACACGTTTGTATCGGCAACCAACGAAGCCTTTCAAAGTGAAAAGTGGACAATTTAACGTCGGGATCTTCAATATTCCAGGTTTTCAACTGCATCTCAAACGAATGGTACAGTAAGGGGTGGGGATATCCCACGAGCATATTCAACTAAAACCCTGCGCTCCAAACCTTTCGTGAGCATCGCGGGTAACACCGGGACAAGGTTTACGCTGGCCAAGCCATATGCATTCTTTGGTGCCATTTAAGTCTCCCGTTACGATCATGAACTTATCAAAGGGGGCATCACCATGCCCCCAAATACATCCCTTGCCCGACACAATTGCTGTTACGGAGTCGTAGTTGAACTTACCGGTCTACTCTACATGTACTACGGGATGGCATTTGTGACCAACATGTTATGAAAAATGCGAACCGACTGGACACACATATCACACATGTTAAATGCATTCGCCACCTTCAATCCTTCCCACATAATTTTTAGCACACTGTTTTCCCGCGCTGGAATTGCATTCCCTTCTCCACTGAATCAGGAGACTCTCCTAGAGACGTAGTATGACCGCAGCTATAGCAGCTTGGCTCTGGCTTCCCTCCCACCTGCGTGCATCAATAGTCGATGGGACGGCTATGCACTGACACCACTTTGCCCCTGCTGTCAGAATACACGTCTGGTTGTTGTTATCATCAACAGTATGCATTGAAAGCTGTCATCATATTTCCATGTCATCAAAGTATGCATCCTCAGCATCTTGTTGTACCTCACGTGCCCAGGAATCGTCTAAATTACAATTGCCATCGATATAGGCATAGTCTACAAACTCTGCATCTCCGCCTGAAAAGAAAGCCCATACCACCCCTTCGCATCACGGTGGTTTCTAGGCTAGATAGTTAGAATCCTCGAGTGTCACGGGGCCTCGAGTTCATGTGACACGATGTCGGTGACGTGATGACTATGGTTTGCTAGTCAGATGGGACTCGGTGATCTCGACCGGTGATCTCAATAGGCTAGGCATGCAGCTCGTGAGATGTCGTATGGCGTCTTAGGTCCAATTTTTATACTCACATTTTCATTAGACGTCATATGGCGTCTTTGCCCCAGAATTCAAGTTTTCGGTTGCTAGCAGCCTGTTTTATCCGCTGTTTCTGAAATACAATATTCTGCCTACTCTGACCGTCGCGGAGCATCTTACGTGGCGAATTGTCAAAATTCGGCGGCGTGCTCTTTCAGTATCCCTCAGAAGGGCCTGTTGAGCAAAATTGTCGGGTGGAATCTCCGGTCTTGCCGCGGTTTGGCCGGACAGCGCGCCAACGTCCTCCCGGTTTCCGCTAGGGGGACGGTGGCGCTGCTTGAGGGAACGCTCATTAGGTCTAATCTCAAAACGAGAAGATTCTGTCCGACGATTTTGTTGATCTTTGCATGATTAACAATATTTATCACGGACAACACCTTAGGAGTGAAGTGTGTTGACTTTTCTGCTCTGACCTCCTAGCGACATCCCGCGGAGATAGAGCGGAAGAAGTGCTTCATACCGCCAGCGATTTGAGCGGATGAAGCGCATCTGCGCGTTTAAAACGTTTTACATAAGTTCACTTAGTTGTGTTAAGTAGCTACAGCCACTCCCTTGGTCAGAACGCCAAGAGAATGGCGTTTCGAGGATGGCGTTTACCGCTGCTCGCCACTCGAAGCGAGGACCCCAAGATCCGCTTCGAGTGACCAAATCTGAGCGGGCAAGTTACCTAGCACCCAAAGTATGTCGTATGCTACATATGTTGGTGCTAGCATGCTGCGGATGTTCCTAATCTATTCATTAATTAACACCGCTGAAACAGCTCTTTACACTGGCGGAACGCGAGAAGTGCTCTTCACAACATGCAAGGCGGGTCTCGAGAGCGGCTCAGATGTCACGCGACGGGCGGGTCTCAAGAGCGGCTCAGATGTCACGCGACGGGCGGGGGATTCGATCTACCGACCGCGATGCAGCATCTGAGTGCACATGTGAGGTTTCATTACAACTCTAAGACGCTGTACCTCGTTATGAAACGTCGTTATTATCGTTCCAAATCAAATGTACCAAAGCAAGTGTCCAGGCCTTGTGCACAAAACAAAAGGGTTTGCTACCTGCGAGGAAGCGTTCTTGCATGACCCGTCGCAACTCATCCACCCTGCCGTGCCTATATGATCCAGGCACACCCTGCCAGATGATGAGTTAGCGTGGCACTCCGCCATTGGTCCAGGGTCAAGTGACTGCGGTCCAATGAAAGGCTCTTCCCTCGGGGGAGGCCACTTCCTAGAGCGTCCACATCCATGTCAAGTCGATACTCCTTGACACCCCCTGCTCGGGGCTCCGTGCAACTTTCACATGGATTGTAATCGTTCACCGCTTTAAGGTGGTTAGTTGCACTCAGGTATCGAGTGCTGCGTGCTCTCTTCAGCGCATCGAAAACATAGACATCGATGCACAATCTGCATGCGCACGAGTGCTGAGTGCCCGCCTTTAGCCGTGGCGCCTTGACGGTGCCAAAAGTGTGGAGGTGCAAGCGAGATCCCGGGCGCGCAAGCCCCGCATTGTCGGCAGCGGCCGTGCCGCCTGCCGCGCCCTGATCTAGAGACATGCGAGGAACGCCCTCGAGGAAAGAGAGCAGACGGCACATCACCTCTCGGCTTGGGTGCTTGCCATCTCTGCAGCCGTAGGAGGTGTGCGCTCCTCCTGTGATCACCACGACCCTCGGAGCTGAGTGGGCAGCAAGCAACCCTATCAGATGGCCCGCCTATGCTCATTGTAACCCTCTCCCCACATCGCCGCCATGCTGGCACTGAACGCAATTTCTCCCTCTCTCCCCACATCGCCGCCATGCTGGCACTGAACGCAATTTCTCCCTCCCTCTTCCCACATCGCCGCCATGCCGGCACTGAACGCAATTTCTCCCTCCCTCCCCGCTCACCTCGCCGCCGCGATGTTGGCCCTCAGCTCAACTTCCCTTTCTCCCACCCTTCTCTACACGTCACCACCATGTCAGAACTTAGACTCGGGGCTCAGCCACCCTACCACGGGATTCGACTCCAGCATATGTTGAGCAAGTGTTGGTGGACTTGTGTCTCAAGTTGGGGATCCGGATTCCGGTATGTCCGGGAGGTGTCACATGGGGAGATGCTCTTGCAGAGGAAGTAATGAACGCATGGGGCTGTCACTGTGTGGGGTGTCCGCGCAGGGTATGCATTCCGGCGGTCAGGGAATATTCGGGGAATATGCCGATTTTCGATCATTATTCCTCGCGAGCACCTGATAAAATGCTGCGCGGCCTCTACAGTGAGACAGAAAAGTTTCACCTTTCGCACTCTAAAAGGCCGTTTTCGGCTGAAAACTGCCCACAGGGGTGATATATTGCGCAATGTTAGCATAATCGTTGTGCATTACGCAATGTACCATCGTATGCGTGTGAGTGTTATGAAGCGGCTGTTCCGCCTGCGTCGCGGATGATGCTCATCCGCGCCGTGGGCGGAGCATCTCGAAGTGACCCCTCCGGAAAATTCATCCCTACCTTAAACAGCGAATTGCACTGGATTGCACACGGTTTACGTTTCCTTGGGTGAAGTTAGGAAGGCTGATAGTTTAGTTCGGCACGTCATTCCCCATCACGCACGATTTACACGCGCTTCTTGCTCTTGGCATCCGCCCTCATAACCCCTCCACTTTGAGCTCGCGGTTCTCGCACCATCCGAACTCAAATGAAGCGCGGAAGCGCACCGCATATGTATCAAGTTGTATTTGATAAACTATTTATCAGTTACAAGTTGATTAACAACATTAGATCAATGAATCGTACAGCGACAACAGCGGTCGCTAGTTTTGACCTAAGTTACGGTAAACCTTGGGAGTGTTCACACGCCCGATGAACGAAAGGGTAACGTCCGATGAGAGAATTGTTTATTGTGCTGTCGGACCGGCCGCGCATTTTTCGCACAGACTTGTCATGGACAGTAGGAAAATTGTGCCGATCTGATGGTCATCAATCGATATTGACGACCGCCGAAATGCATACAGGGGCATGTGCAGCGTCATCTTGATGCCATTGGGCAGGTGCCGGTTGAGATGCCATTGGGCAGGTGCCGGTTGAGATGCCATTGGGCAGGTGCCGGCTGAGATGCCATTGGGCAGGTGCCGGTTGAGATGCCATTGGGCAGGTGCCGATTGAGATGCTCGGCAAGATCTTTGACCCAGCATAAGTCAGGAGCACCCATTTGTGCCACCGCAGCTATGCACCCAACCCTCCTCAGCCGCGGCGGTCAGCTCCGGCAATTCTGTGAAGCAGACACAGAGTTCCCGTGCATCAACAACTTCGAGGCCTTGCGGAAGTCCCACTGCACAAAGCTCTGGCGGAGGGGCGGCAGAAAGAGGACCTCTGCGGGGAGTGCGCTACAGTGACTGAGCACCTCTGCGGGGGAGTGCGCTACAGTGACTGAGCACCTCTGTGGGGGAGTGCTCTACAGTGACTGAGCACCTCTGCGGCGGAGTGCGCCACAGTGACTGTGGACCTCTGCGGCGGAGTGCGCTACAGTGACTGAGCACCTCTGCGGCGGAGTGCGCTACAGTGACTGAGCACCTCTGCGGCGGAGTGCGCTACAGTGACTGAGCGCCTCTGCGGCGGAGTGCGGTACAGTGACTCAGCACCTCTGCGGCGGAGTGCGCTACAGTGACTGAGCGCCTCTGCGGCGGAGTGCGGTACAGTGACTCAGCACCTCTGCGGCGGAGTGCGCTACAGTGACCAGGCACCTCTGCGGCGGAGTGCACTACAGTGACTCAGCACCTCTGCGGGGTGCGCTACAATGCCTGATGACCTCTGCGGGGGAGTGCGCTACAATGCCTGAGGACCTCTGTGGGGGAGTGCTCTACATTGACTGAGGACCGTTTTGGGGTGGCGAAGCCCGGGCAGTTTATCGCGGAGTGAGCACGGTAGACAGAACGTCAATATGGAATAGAGAAGGCAATCTTGGATGGTAGTGGCGATGTGGCCTTCTGGGATTGAGAACATGCGGTACGCTTCCTGCTGCGGTGCGCTTCATGCTGCGGTGCGCTTCATGCTGCGGTGCGCTTCATGCTGCGGTGCGCTTCATGCTGCGGTGCGCTTTCCACATGCATGTCGACACAGATTTGTTTTGCACAGTTGGCATCTCAATGCGGTCACATTGAGAGGGAGTGATGGAGACGATGAGCCAGTTAGGGAGCCGGACTCATGAGCACGGGCCTCTTGGGGCTCCTGGTATCTGAGGAGCATCCTTCCTTTTGGAGTTTGCTTGGCTAGTTCACTTCTTGTTCTCCCCCATCCTTCCACGTCACCAACGTGATTGTTCCCGACTCATCTTCTTTACGCCCTTTATATAATTATCAGCCGTGCCTGTGCTCATCACGACATCTGTAACCCGTCTCTCTTCACATCGGGGCAGTGCCTGCGCCCATGCTGGCTTCAAAGGACCTGCGAGAGCTCATAGACTACATAGAGTCCCACCTCCGCTTCTTCTTCATTTCCATCTCCTCGCACGACTCCTGTTACCCTCATCTGCGTCGCTGCATTCTCCGCCCCCTCTTCCTCCTCGTCTGTATCCGTGTCAAACTCCTCCTCCCTGGATAGCTCTCGCTCACGCTCTGCCGCCAGCCTGTCGCGTACCTCGCCCCCTCTCCCCCACGTCGCTCGCCCCTCCCTGTGCCGCCAGCCTGTCGCGTACCTCCTCTCAAACCAAGTGCCTCTGCGAGTCCCTTCCATCCGCAGAACCGACCTCGCCTATCTTGCAGCCACGATACACTTCTCTAGCTCGTGGGAAAGAGCTCGCTTACCTGACAGCCACAGCACGCTCGTCTGCCACGTGGAAGAGGTGGTCGGAAAGAGAACGCTCCCCCCCGCGCTCCGCCTCGAACTCCTCCGCAAAGTGCCCCATGTATTGCTCGTGGAGGAGCGGCGACCTGGCCAGCCCCCAAAGGCTAGGGCCTCAGGGAGCCACTTGGGTGTAACTGTGACGGACCGAGCTGGGAGTGCACAGTGGCTCAGAAAGCTGAGGGTCCCAGCAGTGAGGGCGTTACAACGTCACTTCACTGTCAAATGGCCGTAAAACGCGGTGAAACGGTGTGGTGCCGTTTCTGGCGAACATCGCAACTTCTTCTACACTGTGCCGGAGAAGAGTCCATTTCCTGGTTCTGCGTCAGGCGACTGTGAGGTCCCAGAAGGGAAGTTCAGCCCGCAGACAAAAAAGGGGCACTCCCAGTGCGACGAGCAACAGTGAGGTGTAAGGAAAAGACGAACGCTCGAGCATAGTACCGTTTCCGCATGTTCTCTTCCGTGAAATAGTCCTCTTTCTCGAGTTGGTGCATGTAGGCAAACCGCCGATTTTTTGCTTGCACTGAAGCCGGCACCGCACGTGTCGGTTGACGCCTCTGAGCCGCCCCGCCACCAAGGTAAAACCGAGTGGGCTCACTTTCTGACCTGCCTATTGATGTTGCAGTGGAACAGTGCCGAACTGCAAGGTTCGCGCGGTCCGTCGACGTCGTTGCAGGTCACTTCGAGCGACGTGAAGCCGGGTGGATCGAGTGACGCACGCTCGGCATCGTTTCTGAAAATTTAGTTCCGCTGGGCGCCTGTCTACTCTTTGCTTTAGGGCAATGGCGGAAATAGGAAAATACGATTGGAGCTCCGTCCGATAATCGCGCGACTTCTTCTGGCAACTGCTACCGAGAACCGGCGTCTCAGACATTTAGGTTTCAACGATTGAGAAGCAACGTACCGTCTGGGGCGTAGTTTGTACTTCTACAGAAGCTTTGAGTTGCTCCAGGTAGAACTTCACCTGCTCAGAAGAAGGTGTGGATATAGGAATACAAAGACGCGAGGAGAAACCTTTCAGCAAAAGTGTGTTTATGTAATTTGGAAAGCAAGCGGGCCACATAGTACCTCATAATTCGTTGCAAGTGGTTCGAACGCGGCGAGCTCTTCCTGAACCAGAAGTTTTCCGTATCGCTCTGCCGATGCCCCAAGAAGAGTTACAGAATCTTATGAGCGTGCACACACACTGTCAGATCACTAGCATACCAAGCCCTAAACGAAGTGAAAACAGTTTTTGGAATACACGGGATTTGTTTCTGACGATGGTGGAAATATATCAGCAAGTGTCTCGGAAAACAATTGCAAGATGTAAGTACAACGGTCGTAGCGAACTCAGAAGTAGCTACGGATATTGCTTATGTCCTCAAAGCAAGACAACTTCCTTCAGACTTGCGGACGAGAAACGACAATTCGTGATCCTCGCAAAGATCTGTTTTGTCATGCAGAGCGGGAAAGCCCCATGCTTTAGTTTCGGACACTTCGATACTCAACTATGTAAATGTAAACGTAGGGTTCGATAGACTGGCGATGACGTATCACGGTACGGCGTTATCTCGCAGGCTGTTGCGAGAGAGGAAAGCAATGGTGGGAACGAACTCACCTAGAAAAATAGAAGGATCTCTCCGAATAAGTGACTCGACGTAAGTCTTTTTTGCAGCTTCCGTTTCGCAGCCACCCTGCTCAGATTTCAGGGTAAGCGAAAGAAGTTGGAAACCGAAAGCTTGCACTCGTCACAGAACGGGCTCACGTACCGTTTGAAGTATACTATGCGGAATGATAAGATCTCCTTGACAAGCTAACCTCGTTGATATAACCTGCAAGTATTCACTGCATATCGTTGGGGTTGGAATCGCAGGCATATTTTGCCTTGAGATACTTTGTCGCTGGTATCTCACGTCTCCCTCATCGTCATGAAAACCCGTTGAATTTTCTCTTGCACAACCTGAAACTTAGGGGTGCCAAACTAAAGTTGAGCCGTCCGATGTTTTTAGATCGGGAACATCGGAAGGTCCGAAGAGATTCCTGGGGAGCGACAAAGGAATGCATCGTATCAAGGGGAGTAACTAGTAATAGTTCAATAGTTACTCCCCTTCGCTTGATCGTATGAAAACAAAAGAAAACATCAGGCGAGCGGAGGGATCCAACGCAAAAAAATCTTCCGCAGATAAGCAGAACAATGGCCGAATCCACCCCGCCTCCTCCTCCTTCTCTTTCTTCTGCTTCTTCTCCTCCTCCTCCTGTGCCGTCCTTGGCGGACATTTCTGAAAAACAAAAGATGCTTGCTGGCGAGTTGTACGACGCAAGCGACGAAGAGTTGTCGCATGACCGTACCAAGTGCAGGCAGCTGCTGCGCCGTCTGAACGTCGAGGTGCCTTACGAGGAGCGCGCAGATGTCGCTCACGAATTATTGCCTTTAGCTGGGATCGGCTTGGACATACAACCTCCGTTCTACTGCGATTATGGTTATAACATCGTTATGGGAGAGAGTTGCTTTTTCAACTTCAACTGTTGTATACTGGATGTGTGCAAGGTAACAATAGGCGATCGTCTGCTTTGTGGACCCAACGTACAAATATACGTGGCAGGACATCCACTTGATGCAAAAATTCGCTCAAGTGGACTAGAAAACGGAAAGCCCGTAGAAATTGGAAACGATGTCTGGATCGGCGGGGGCGCTATTGTGTGTCCAGGTGTGAAAATTGGTCATAATGCTGTTATTGGTGCCGGATCAGTAGTTACTAAAGACGTACCTGCAAACGTCATAGTTGGGGGAAATCCAGCAAAAATAATTAAAACTTTGTCTGAGTAACCTTGAGAAAACTAAGAGGAGTGTCTTCAAGAAAGTTCCCAAGCTCTTGTGCATATGTCACGTCACTGCCACAAGCACGGTACGCGTGCAAACGCGGTTTCCATTTCCACGTAGCACAATAGTTTTGGCGAGGCTATAGGAGTAGCGAAGGCGTTATTTTTCATCCTTGGAATCTTCACCACGCACACTTGAAGGTCGGCCAAGTGTCCACCTCAGTGCACATGCCTATTGTTGTTGCGACTCGGACAAGCACAGGGGATTTTAGTTTGGGTTTCAAAATTTAAACACCTGAATGACTTGCAACTGATACCACCCACAAATATTTTAGAAAGTACTCTCATGTCCTCCTCGTCCCAAGCACGTGTGGTGCAGAGACCAACTAAGCATCAGTCTCCCTGAACTTGAATATGCCCGAAGGTTAGCGTGTCCTTCTGCATCTTACATGCGATTGATAATTCCACAAGACGTATGCAACGGGCAAGACGTGCTCAACTTCGATTGTCTCGTTGTCTCTCTCTCGCTTTCTGATTCGACACATACACATGCTAAGTACATACCAACCTGAGGTGGGATATGCATGTGTGTGTGCTTATCCTTGGACCGAATCCTTTGGCACACCGTAGCCGCAGAAGACCGGCTGCATGATGTACCCATGTCGGGGATCACAGGATTCAGCACACACTTCGGGACACTTATTTGGATACTCAGGAGATCACAAGTGAAGAATGGGACCCCCTAAGCCTTACCCAGCCACCTGAGCCCTACTGCGTTGCTGCCGTGTCTTTGAAGCCGGTTCATTCCTGCCCCCCGAGCTGCGCGAGCCATCTCTTCACCGCCAAGCCTACGCGCAGGACCACCCTTGTGCTCCCTACTGGGCCACCCGAGCCCCTCCGCGACTGCCCCGCCGGTTGTGTCTTTGAAGCCGGCTCACCTATGCCCCTCGAGCCACTCGAGCCATCTCTTCACCACCGCTACGCCCACACTCGAGACTACCTCGCTGCCCTCTACCCTAGAGCCTGGTCTCAAGAGAGCTTTCCCACCCACACCACGACCAAAATCCCCAAGGGTTGTCTCATCAAAGGGGCTGAGAACCCTCATTTGTACATGCGCACCCGCCCCTGACTTGCGCCTGCAACCCTCCACCCCCCGCTCCAATAACTCCATGGGAATGAAGCCCGCTTTGCATTGAATGCCTTGCGCGAAAGCTGCGAACTTGAGCGATGCGCTCCACACTTGCGCGGCAACTGCGTCGTGTTGCACTGTCCCTACTTGGGGTCGTATTGACTTAGAAATTGATTAATCACCTTCAATCCATTTTATATCAATAGTATAAACAAGAAACTAATGACAATTTATCGAATGGAGCTTGATCACCAATAAACACGATCTCGATTAATTATTATAACGTTGGTTTAATTCAGATCGGACCGAACATCAATGACATACCGCCGATAAACATGGCTATTATGACAGATTCGATAGGTGATGCCAACGCGGTTACCTACGGCATCACGCCACCGATAATTAGTGTACAAAGTAAATAATATACGGTCGACGACGGCAACACCAACGGATACGTATAGATGAGTGGCGGCATGTGTGTTTCTGTGGTGCTAGTCGCATCGATGGTGATCACGTCCTGCCAGATGCTTCTTCGCGTCCACTCACCCGAATGTATCCAATTTTTTCAAAGTAAGGCGCAAGGATGTTAAAAGCGCACCAACTCGCAAATTTAGGTGGCCGCCATCTGCATGAAGTTGGAAACCCTAGTTACTCGCATGTCCATATTGTCATTATCCGAGCCCTGTGCTCGTCTCATCGCTCACAGCGTGCCGCTATTGTTGAAGTCATCTTTTATGAAAAGGGAGATCGGGATATATATATAAGGGATATATAAGGAATATATATATATGCAGACATTGACAAAAAACACACACAGGGCCGGGTGCTCGTAACGGAGATAACATAAAACTGGATAGTTATGCTAGGAAGCAGGCTAACTAGCAAGTCACGGAACTGAGTCACGGCTACGAGTGACACGTGACACTCACGGCGAGGGGTGAAGCAAGGAGAAGCAGGCCCCCATACGGTGGGGGGAATCGGCTTCCCCGTGACACCGCCTCACCCCGAAGGTGTGAGTGGTCATCCCAGAGCAAACAAACCCTAAAACCTAACCCAATGTCACTAGAATGTTTAGGCCAAAGGGGCCTTTCACAACCCAACTAGAAGCACATACGTGCATGGGGCGTTGCCTAAAAATCTAGCATCTAAAGGTCAAAGCAAGTATCTGCAAGCTGCGATGAGATGGCATTTCTCCACTGAGTGGCCCGCGGCGGCTGCATTCTCGAAGATGCCGAGGGCCATCCAGACGACGAATTAACCAACGCCCATGGGTGCCAAAGCCAAAAGCGGCCTGGCACCACCAGAGCGAATGCGTCGATGAGGAGGGGGTGGGGAGGTGGAAGGTGAAAAATGCGGTGAGGGGGCGCGATCGAGCGCTCTGACAAGAGTTCGAAAGGAATGGCGGTGAGGGGTGAAGTGGGTGTGGCAACACCATCACACACCACCAGATGGTGAACAGGTGGGGTGTAGGGCGAGGGCGAAGGGAGTGGCGTGATGACCTCGTAGGCGTCAAAGGTCTCACTGCCGATGATGTAGGCGCGTTGGAGTCGAGTGTGGTGCTTGATGCGTAAGCACCACCTGGCACCACCAGACCACAACCAAAGGGAAGATGATGTCGATGTACTCGAAGAGAGGCCATCGTTGAACGCACAACAGCCATACGCGCGCGCGCGCATGCAGTGGACATGGCCGTTGGTTGCTGACTGCAGAACTTTGCAAACCCAAGGATAGGGTTCACAAGCGAAGAGCGAACCTTTCGTAAAATCAAGCAAATCGAGCGATGGAGAAGTCAAATTGGGACAGTTTTGACGAGGAACACGGTGGTGACATAAAGAATGTCGTACGGTAAACCAGTTTTTCGGCAGCAGAGGCGCTGCTGGCCAGAGTGTTGAAGGACGTTGGGGTGGATGAAGTAGTAGGCCAAAGTGACGGTAAAACAAAAAGACGGATGACGGCCGATGGAATCGTAGACCACCAATCACAGACGGTAGGCGGGTAGGTGGGCAGAGACGGAAATTGGCGGAGTTGTTGAGCCCACGGAGAAGACGGATAAAAAAAGACGGAATTGACGGAGTTACCGGTAAAAGACGGATGAAATAATACGGAGTTGTAAGCCACCAATCACAAACGGTAGGCGGAATACTGAAACGGGCAAAGGCGAAAGTAGACGGAGATGCTGAGCCCACGGGGTAGACGGATTAAAATGACGGAGTTTACGGAGTTAGAATCGGCGAAAATAGGTCGAAGCGAGCTGATGTAAATGTGAGCACCACTAGCGCGGTACGGGACCGATTGCTGGAATTGGCATTGCGACTAGTTCGTACAGTCTAGTGTCATTCATGTATGCCATCTTCGGTGGTCAGCCTGTGTCACTCATCTCGGGTATATATCGCTCGTATATCCGAGTTTAGTGATCCGTTGTTTCACCGTCGGCAGCGGGTCCCCACTGCCTGAGCTGCTGTTTACAGCAGGTTATGGTCCCTCTCACGTTTGCGTGAGCTGAATTTTAGTGTAGAATTTTATTTTATTTCCGCGCTATTTTTCAGTTGAGCGTTCCCACTCCTTGTGGGACGTTTGGAAGCAGATTCTGCATATTTTCCGGAGGCGGCTGCTTACGGCGTTGGGTGATAACGACGGGGTGGTGCTCTTCGGCAATTTTGCTTGCGATCTTTACTTGATTTTGTTTTCGTTTATTTGTTCGATTATGACTTCTTCGCACATTTTGGAGAGTGGAGAGCTTATGGCTCTCTTGGATTCTGTTAGCGCTGGTTTTGCGAGAGTTCACACTCTCAAAAGGTCACAGTTGATCTCTTTGTGCTCATCTATGAGCCTAGCTTTTTCGCATCTTCGTTCGCCGCAGATTCACCCGCAGCTTTTGACCGCAGATCCGCCGATTATTTTAGAGATCGTTGTGTCTGGGGAGACCACAGTTGGTGGTGCCTTGGAGGCCACTGGTTCCGGAGATTTTCGCTTCGAGAATTGCAGCTTGCGACGTAGGTGTTGGGGAATCGCCGGTTATTTTGACGGAGAGATCAGTCGCGACTCAGATTACATCCACAAGACCCTCGCCTAGTATTGCTAGGGCGAGAGACACTGTGCCACAGGCCCCTCCTGTGCGCACAGAAGTTCATTTCGTTCACGCGCCCCCTCTATCTGAGCCTCCCTATATGGGCTCTGGGGACCGCGGCATTTTGAGGAGCATGACAGTAGTGAGGAGGATGAATCGGAGAACCCCCCTGGGTACTACGATGATTCTGACAGTTGTGAGGAAGTAGAAGTGGAGCATGATGGCCACTTGGCCGCTCCGCATTTTTCGCACGATCTTCTGGAACAGGAATTCGAGTTGGGCACAGGTTCCCAACCAGATTCTTATGGCGGAGTTTTGGAGCCCCCCCACTTGGGGAGGAATTGTTACCGCAGAGCGAGTTTAATGTTGGCACAGTTTCTTTTGGGGATGAGCCTGCAATGAACCACGAGAATGAGTACACCGCAGAGGAGTGGGCTGCCTGGGAGGCAGGGGCCTAAGATTCCGATGGAACTGGTGGTGCAGATTTTTATGATGAAGATTCTTTCTATGGGGAAGATGCTGGTTACGATTCTGGCGGTGGCTACTATTGAAATCTTTAAACAGACAGGCGGTGTTCTGATCTCTTTTCTCCACCACTTGCTGTAGTTTTGGACAGAAGGATGTCGTTGTACTTCTCACCACTAGCGGGCAGCTTTATCAATTTAGACGAGCATTTTGTATGGCAGGAGACCTTTACAGTTCGCACCTTTGCTGTTTCCAGCACCGATAACCTTATGAAAAGGGAGATCAGGATATATATATAAGGAATATATATGTGTGTGTGTGTGGGTGTGTGTGTGTGCGGTGTGTATGTGCAGACAGTGACAAAAAAAACACACAGGGCCGGGTGTTCGTAGCGGAGATAACATAAAACTGGATAGTTAGGCTAGGAAGCAGGCTAACTAGCAAGTCACGGAACTGAGTCACGGCTACGAGTGACACATGACACTCACGGCGAGGGGTGAAGCAAGGAGAAGCAGGCCCCCATACATACGGTGGGGGAATCGGCTTCCCCGTGACACCGCCTCACCCCGAAGGTGTGAGTGGTCATCCCAGAGCAAACAAGCCCTAAAACCTAACCCAATGTCACTAGAATGTTTAGGCCAAAGGGGCCTTTCACAACCCAGCTAGAAGCACATACGTGCCTCTAGTTGCCTAAAAATCTAGCATCTAAAGGTCAAAGCAAGTATCTGCAAGCTGCGATGTGATGGCATTTCTCCACTGAGTGGCGGCGGCTGCATTCTCGAAGATGCCGAGGGCCATCCAGACGACGAATTAATCAACGCCCATGGGTGCCAAAGCCAAAAGCGGCCTGGCACCACCAGAGCGAATGCGTCGATGAGGAGGGGGTGGGGAGGTGCCCTACAAATTTAGGAATCGTAGGTAGGGCCATGTTTGCCTTGTATCTACCTTGTGTCTGGATGGCCAAAAACCACGACGGCACCAGACATGGCCATGTTTAGTCAGTTTTTCCGCGGCGCAACACAACCCAAGTAGGGCCATGTTTGGTCGTGATTTTTGGACTTACTTACCCCTTACTTACCTTGTACCTACCCAATGTCTAACGCACCATACGTACGCCCGTGAATGCATGAATCACTTAGACATTGGGTAGATACAAGGTAAGTATGGCCATGTCTATACATAAACAAGGGTAAGTAGGGCCCTACCTATCATGTATCTATACTCAAGTACTGGGTAAGTATGGCCATGTCTATACATAAACAAGGGTAAGTAGGGCCCTACTATCATGTATGACAGTGGTAAGTATGGCCATGTCTATACATAAACAAGGGTAAGTAGGGCCCTACCTCATGTATCTATACTCAAGTGGGGGTATGGCCATGTTTATACATAAACAAGGGTAAGTAGGGCCCTACCTATCATGTATCCGTACTCAAGTACAGGGTAAGTATGGCCATGTCTATACATAAACAAGGGTGAGTAGGGCCCTACCTATCATGTATCTATACTCAAGTACAGGGTAAGTATGGCCATGTTTATACATAAACAAGGGTAAGTAGGGCCCTACCTATCATGTATCCATGCTCAAGTACAGGGTAAGTATGGCAATGTTTGAATGATTTTTCAATTAAAAATATTTACTGAAAGTGTACATTTTTCTATTTTTTGCTCCTCTTGTTCCCTTTCACTGCAGGACTGTCTACTTTTCTCTTATTTTTGCCTTTTGCAGAAGGAGAAGGAGCCTCTTCCTCCTCGTCCTCGTCCTCGCCCTCCTCTTCATCCCCCTTTTCGGGCGCATCATCATCCGCCGTGTCGGGCGTGCTGGGTACATAGTCCCCATCCTCCTCGGATTCGTCCTCGTCCTCCGCGGAGGTTCCCGCCGGTTTAGGCACTTTCAGCCCGTCGGGCTTCCCGGAGTGGTAGTACAACAACTCCTTTCCGTCGTCGTACCTTTGTGTTGCGTGCTCCCATGGCACGCAACACAAGAGGCTCCCCGTAGCGAACCTCCCCTTGAGGAAGTCATCGAGGTGCCTCTTGAACTCTGCCTTCTCAGGCACTTTTTCCTCCACCTGTCCGAACAGGTAGAGTAGTGCCTTTTTGACCCGGTCCTGGTGGACCGGGTCGTACAGAGTCCAATGGAACTCCGTGATCTGCAAGCACACGCGTAAGTTAGTTCGAAGTGTAAACATGTCCGAATATGGCCATGTTTAAGCGGTTTCGTAGGAAAACATTGCAGGTAGGGCCATGTTCGGGTCTTACCTTGATGCACAGCTGGTCGCGTGGGAGCCCCGCCACCTGGTGCCCAAAGTGCCATGCCGGCTTCTTGGGCACCGTCTCCACCACCACCCCGCAGAGCAGGGGGGTGTGGACCTGCGGGGTGAGGTCGTCCTTGTACCAAGAGGTGGGAACATCGGGTGTCCCCGCCTCCCACCTCTTCTCCTCTTCCTCCACCTCGTGGTCCTTGCTAGCCATGAGCAAGGCGTGGTCGCCGACCTTGAGGCGGCCGTGCTCAAGCTCGGCCGCCCGCTTTCGGGCTTCGGCCACCTTGAGCCCTTGGCGCTTGGGCGCCATGGGCTCCTTGCCCTTGCCCGCCATGGCCTCCTTGCCCTTGCCCGCCATGGCCTCCTTGCCCTTGGGCCCGGCCTTCTCCTTGCCCTTGGGCTCGGCCTTCTCCTTGCCCTTGGGCTCGGCCTTCCCCTTGCCCCTGGCCTCCTCCTCCTCCTCCTCCTCCTCCTCCTCCTTGGCGTCGATAAGATCCCGCAGGATTGCCTTCCGATCCTCTGCTGCCACGACCAACACTAAGTTAGTTTCAAACATGGCCATGTTTGCATAGGTAGTGTGTAAACATGGCCTTACTTGTATAGTACTTCTGTACTAAACGGTGCGAACAGGGCCTTACTTGCACATAAGAAACGAAGAACTTATCACAAAACTTATTTCAAGCAAAGAACGCACCTTCCGTTGGGACGTCGCCGTTCTGGGTCAAACCCGCAGCCTCCACCCCGGCCTTGATCTCGGCCGTTGTGGGTTGGCCTTTCTTTTGGGAAAACACCTCCACGTTGGCGGTGGTGTATGCATGCCCGGGTATGTGTTGGACACCTCCGACCTCTTTGAGGAGGGCCCAGCCTTGGGCACCCTGACCCAGCTTGCTGAGGTGAACAGCTGGTTGGACGCGGTGGACACTCTGCAGCTGGCGGAGTTGGCTATGGAGTCCCAACTTGGTGCCAAGGAGCTTCGAGCCCCGCATCATTGCGAGGACCTCCCAATAGAGGTTGCAGCGGGTGCTGGGGGGGTGCAGACGCAGCACCCTGGCGCGGATCTCCCCACGGAGGTCACATCAGACGCTGGAGGGGTGCAGATGCAGCACCCTGGCGCGGATCTCCCGACGGAGGGCACATCAGACGCTGGAGGGGTGCAGACGCAGCACCCTGGCGCGGATCTCCCGACGGAGGTCACATCAGACGCTGGAGGGGTGCAGATGCAGCACCCTGGCGCGGATCTCCCGACGGAGGTCACCTCAGACGCTGAAGGGGTGCAGATGCAGCACCCTGGCGCGGATCTCCCGACGGAGGTCACATCAGATGTTGGAGGGGTGCAAACTGAGCACCCCGGCGCGGACCACCTGACGGAGGTCACAGCGCCCCCCACGAGAGAGGCGACGCTGGCGTTTCAGCGTGCTTCCCTGAAGAAGAGTGCAAGGGCTCTTCGGGGGGCCTTCAAGTCCCTTCGCGCAATGGGACGGTCCAAGCTACCAGGAAAGGCGGCATTGGAAATGCCAGCGGAGGCCTCTGAGCAACCTTGTGGCGTGGTGGCCTCACGCACCCGGTCAAAAACTGGGTTACCTCCTGCGGGAGGGACGTCGGGGTGCCAAGCACCCATAGCGCCTGCACAAACTCCGCCGCAGGTGTCAGCCAAGGTATGCCAATTTCTAAAGTCCGAAATTCACTAAATTCGGAACTTGCATTGTGTTGAACATGCGCCATGCTGAGATAAAGCGGAAATGCTGATGAGGGTGCGAAGTAACCGATTCAGTTATCTTATTTGGTCATAAACTCAAGATGTATAACCATGAGCATCACCGTGAGCCCCCCATGTGACTCCTAATACTCAAAATAACGGTGGTCCTTGTGGTAGACGCTCAACATGACAGATCACTGAATATTCTGCAGCAACATAATAATATGTGCAAGATTAGAGTGTGCGGAGATTGCAATGATTGCAGCACACACACATACACACATATACTTGACTTGCAGTATACACCATCATGAAGTATATAATGAGTGCATGCAGCATATATGCATTACACTACATATACATTATATACTGAGTGACTGCAACACTGTGAATTGTGCATGCATCATTAATACAGTTTGACCACGGTAACAGCTGTAATATATATTACCAGTTTGATCATGATAACAACTGGAATATTAGCATCACATCACAATACATTATACATTGCACAAGGCATATTGCAGTGCATGTTAGCTATATTGGAATCATGTAAGTGTAAGGTGCCTGAAGGTGATCTTAACACCATAATTAGCTCGACATGCTCTGACGAAGGATTTGGGATGAGCATGATCGTTCTATGGTGGATCACTGAATGGAATGCTCACCGGAGCTACATGTAAAATAAATCAAGCAACTCATTATTGTAAATGAGAGTATGCAAGATTACAATAACCACTAATCTGATATATATATCATGTTGGATTTATTCAGTACTTGGTATACAGATCATCCTGCATGATGAATTATCTTGGTATATTGTAATACCATTATCACCTGTATACAAGTGTGTATGGCTACTGCCCCGCGCTCCAGTACTGTCACAAGTACTTTAGTAAAACCATTATGGGGCCTTTTCAATAGGTTCCACGGGTCAAGTTACAGCTCAGAAAAATCATTTCGGACCATTTTGAATTATTTTGAATGATAGTGCACGCTACAAGCAACTTTAGGTGTGAGTAAATCGCGTGTGCTTTCATGCTATAAAACACCAGAAAATTAATTAATTTCGAAAGTACTATCACAAGTACTTTGACTACGAAGGTGTTTTCGCTCGGTAGATGGTCATATATATTCGTATAGGGTGATAGGACTCTTCATTGGGATGTACTCGAACTGTGCAACATGCATTACCCCATGAGAATGCCGGTATCCTGCCATAACCATGGCAACTATCGCCGCATGTGAGAAAAACTGATTTTTGGATGTTTTTCACTTATAAAATTTCGAGTTCCATCGTACCGCATCCCTGATTGTGATCCCATGGAGCGAAGGTCCGAGCACATTAAGGTCTCAAAAAATCAATATTGATATCTACTTTGATGTTTTGCACACCCTAGTGCTACCTCCATCACACATCGAGCTCGCCGTGCCGTTTTCTTCTCGTGGGTATGCGCAGGCTGGAGCAAAGAAATAGCCCCCAAAATCAGGGTTTCCTTGTCGAAACCCAAAACGTCATAACCTCTTCGTTACTTAGAGTTATGTGAGTTATGACATGATATTTCATGCACATACACTCCACTTGACTAGGAAACCTTCACACATATGGATATATCATGCATCCACGACTCAAAATTGATGACTTTGATCATTACCCACTACTTTTGCAGGGTCACCATACTAGAAAAATCCCCCAAAAATCATTTATCATCAAAAGTCGTGAATGATGGGAAATTTTCATCCTTAAGACCCTATAAGTGCACGAAAATCATTATAAGTTCATGAAATATATCAGATACTCGACTAATTGCGGCGCAATGTAGGGTTGCCCTCTGCTGCATAAACGTATATAATTATATATATTGCACATTTTGCTATGATACTTCGATTAAAGTCCAAAAAAGGGCCTCGTAGTCCACATCATCGTTACAAATCATCTCCGAGCGATACTCGGTACAAGGGTGACCATCGGGAGAATCCATGGCATGCTACTTGTGTATGCGTACTAGTACACTGTCTGCAAGGCCCTGGCATCTCTTCATAACTCGAATATGCACCTTAGACATCGACCGGGGTCCCCAAAAATGGGTCTCGTAGTCCACAACATCGTTACAAATCATCACCGAGCGATACTCGGTACAAGGGTGCCCGTTGGGAGAATCCATGGTATGCTACTTGTGTATGCGTACTAGTACGCTGTCCGCTAGGCCCTGGCATCTCTTCAAAGCTCCAAAATGCACCTTAGACATCGACCGGCGTCCCCAAAATGGGTCTCGTAGTCCACAACATCGTTGTACATCATCACCGAGCGATACTCGGTACAAGGGTGACCATCGGGAGAATCCATGGCATGCTACTTGTGTATGCGTACTAGTACGCTGTCTGCTAGGCTCTGGCATCTCTTCATAACTCGAATATGCACCTTAGACATCGACCGGGGTCCCCGAAAATGGGCCTCGTAGTCCACAACATCGTTACAAATCATCTCCGAGCGATACTCGGTACAAGGGTGCCCGTTGGGAGAATCCATGGTATGCTACTTGGGAAGCGCCTTTTTTGTGTCGCGAGGTGTATTTTTTTGGTCGTGTCGCAAACAGATCCGATTATACTCAACATTATACACCGACGGTTCGCAGCTTTTTCAAAAAAAAGCTGCAAGGTCCTGCGTTTCCCTTATAGGAGCGAAACAGGTTTTCCTGGAAAAAGTGACATCGACGCACACGATACTACCAGAACTGTCCACCTTTGGGGCCCTTTTTTACGGAAACAGTGTGATTTCACTGTCAGATCGGGAGTAACCGCCCATATATAATTATATTGCAGTCCACACCGGTCACCTTAAGATGGCAAGCAGGAGAGTTATACAAATCGGTGGAGCATTGCCGCCAATCAGAGACGCATAGAATATTCCTGGGCGTAGTATCGAATTATGGATATTCATGCAGAAGTTATCAGCAAGACAGATTTCAGATGGCGTATAAAAGATATTTCCGACCGATCGCCAATCAGAGGAGCCATGAGATTAGATAAACTCCATGAATATGGGTCACACGCGAAATACCATAAGCTGACTGTGCACGTACAAGGAGCACGTTTTTTTCTGTATAATTATAGAAGGCGCACGTGCTACAGATTTCAGGGTGTTTTACATGAGATGTTTTGGACTGATCGCCCATAACCGCCAATAAGAAGTGCGAGCGCCTGAGATAGGCACCATGAATATGGGACGACAAGGGAAAGGGATCGCACGACAAAAACGAGATGGTTTTGCAGACGCTGGATAAGCCAATCAGCGACGCGATCAGTTTCGATTTATATATTGGTAAATTAAAAAACTGCCCCACAAAAAGTGTGGCTTCCTCGCGACAAATGCGATGCGACTGGTTCCAGACTTTCGCAACATGCTGACATGGCATGGGTTTGCGACACGACAAAAAAAATACACCTCGCGACATGCTGACATGGCATGGGTTTGCGACGAAGATTACAGTGTCACAGTTGAATGCCATACAGTACCCGAAACCATACTGTGTCACCGTCCCCTACTGCTACTGTCCCATTTTACACCTGTCGAGAACAGGTGTAAAATGGGACAGAAGGGGAACAATGGAATCCCACTGTGGAACTACATGACATGGCAACGCATGTCATGTCATGGCGAAATCGGTTCACCGGTGAGACCCACGCGGGCCGCGGCTGGCTGATTTCACATATGAGATATCTCGATGTTGACGCTCACATTCATTCTTGACCCTTTCGTTTAGCGGCGCACCTCACAATGTTTTTTGCTGTGTCCTGCTTTGTACTGCTGCATGTATTTTTTCCCTTCATACTAACTAATTTCCGGTATATCCTAACATCCTTGCAGAGTTGTGTTTCATTGTTCTACAGGTCGCGTTCGTTTTTGCTATATGTGTGACGCCCCCAGCAACATTCGGGTATTGCTGGCGGCATTCTTGTAGGCCGGCTGACGGGCTGTGCCGCTGCCCGTCGTTTTGATGTTGTCGCAAGCATTCCCTGACTGATATTTTGCAGGAATTTACTTTTGGTTTTCGAGCTTCTGTTTTGTATTCGTTCTGTTTCTCCTGTGGTGAGTCTATTTTTCGAGGGCGATGTCTGCACAGTTTGTGCAGCGTGGGTTCGAGCCCCACCTCTCTCACTGACTTTTCCCTCCGTAATTTTGCAGGATACTTTTCACGTTTTCCTGTTTCGCCGCACTCCTGCACGTTTGTTTCGCATTCCTGAACGCCTGTTTCGCATTCCTGAACGCCTGTTTCGCATGTGTGCTGTTGGTCGTTGCGTGTACGTTTGTTTTTGTTATTCATTTTATTTCTGACCTGTTTGCGATTACCGTGTGCAGGTATTTCAAATATCTCATGCTCGTTGGCGAGACGCATGTTACGGTGTGGAAATTGTGAAGAGTGTTGAATTATTTTGCTTATTGGCTTCCGATGCGTATTTGCCTGCGTGTTTTTGTGATGATTGCAATATTTTTTCACTTCGTTCTGACGTTTTCGCATTCGCTGTGTGCAGGTAATTCAGGTTCACCTTTATCGCTGGCGAATTGCATGTTGCTGTATCCAGCAACCTGCTTAGCCTTTAGATTTTAGAACTTAGAAGTCAATCTTTTATAGGATTTGTTTTGTTTGTACCTGACTTAATAACGGTATGCACTGCACATTTATTGTTAAGATGTATAAGCATAGTTATGTAATTAAAGTAGAGTAGAAAATAGTGCATGCTGTGCTAACGTGAGCACATTTCCCTGCCAATTGTTAGTTAATTTGCATATGCTAGCTTGTCAAATTGTTTCTTTTCTTCCGTAAACTGTGATATGGTATACTCCATAATCTTTTGTATAAGTTTTGTAGATTCGGTTCAAAAATATAGTCTTCTTTGTGTCGCTGCGACAATAATCAGCCCCGCACTCACTGTTTGTCGCACTGCGACAATAATGAGTCCCGTACTCAGTTTTGTCGTCCCAGAATATAATTGATATGTCGCATGGTGCGACAAAAATAAAAGATCATGCGACACAAGTGAAGTGCTACCATGCTACTTGTGTATGCGTACTAGTACGCTGTCCGCTAGGCCCTGGCATCTCTTCAAAGCTCCAATATGCACCTTAGACATCGACCGGGGTCCCCGAAAATGGGTCTCGTAGTCCACAACATCGTTGTGCATCATCTCCGAGCGATACTCGGTACAAGGGTGACTATTGGGAAAATCCATGGTATGCTACTTGTGCATGCGTACTAGTACGATGTCTGCTAGGCTCTGGCATCTCTTCATAACTCAAATATGCACCTTAGACATCGACCGGGGTCCCCCAAAATGGGTCTCGTAGTCCGCAACATCGTTATACATCATCACCGAGCGATACTCGGTACAAGGGTGCCCGTTGGGAGAATCCATGCCATGCTTCTTGTGTACCCCAACCTACCATGAGATTGATTTGTGTAAACACACTTGTAGGGTTGGGTTTAACCCGCAACTTATTACCACAAATGGCATCACGCCAACAGGCTCACACCCACAAACATCATTGGCCAACATACACCCCTTGGATATGTGTGGTCGCCCGGGCAATCTCACGCCAAGAGCTACTCCAAAAAAATTCGTAAAGATGGCCAACTGTTTGAACACCCAGTGCGGAAACCGCAATGTAACAAAAAATGCTACCCCCTCGGCAATATGCATCCAGTGGGAAGGCGACAAGTGGTTTAGAGGCCAATGGCACAAAAGACAATCATGTTTGGGTCACAAAGTCAACATAATATGAAGGGCAGTATGACCGTAGCCTTAAAAGACACCGAAAAAAATTATGGCGTGAAAGTACTTGTCATAGTACTTTCGAGCTCGAAAGTACTATGACAAGTACTGTGGGGCAGTAGCCATGTAGTAAAGTTCCACACACACACACCTACATGTACTAAATCAGCAAGTACCTGCATAATGCACACACCACTGACTATGTGTCCACTACCCGGTGGTACATGGGGATGTACCCAGGAGGGTCTGGGTACATAGCGATGTACCCAAGCTGCGCGATGTGTTTCAATGACTAAATTCATTACTGTGTCATTAATACATGAAAATATATTATCTTAAGACCCTCCCCAGGGTGCCAATATATCGCAGGGCTAATTTTGACTCGATAGCATATCCACTCGTGACGTTCCGAACTCGGCAAACTCAACATTTCATAGGGGCAATGTACGAGATACCGGCTGCTTTAACCGACATTTTGAGGATCAAGGCGACCTCGGATGAAAATTTTGATAAGACACTACGGAAAGAGCAGGTCGAGAACTTGACAACATGGGTCCTCAAATTTTCAAAGGGCCGTCGAGGAGGCAGGTAGTATAAGCAAAATTCCAGTCATTGCGGTATAATCGGCCCTTTTTCGGTAAATTCTAAGAACACATCGAACGCCATGACGTTTGAAGCTGAAACTTTTGGCTGAAACGCCCACCCAATGAATGACACTTGCTTTTTAGGGTACTACATGATGCACGAACGTTAGATTTGGCGATGCTATTGTTTAAGGAGCACATATGAGGCATCCCCATCGATGTACCCAAGGGATGTACCCAAAAATATCGACTTTTCATTTTCTTTCCGGCGGCATACGGCGGTAGCCGGCGTTTGAGTACACGTGATCAAATAGCCGGCATGCGCGCATCCGCTTATGAGGGATCGGTTTAGGGTATTGTCAAGACATTTGCCCAAGCGGTCGGTGCACAAATGACACGGGAAAATCTGCATACGTTGGGTACATCGTGATGTACCCAAGGCCGGGTAGTGGACAATTCATATGGTATGTATAATGACATTCACTGACTCAGTAAGTGAAATGATCAACTATAATATCAACTATGTGTATGATAATATAGATACCATCCAACAAACACATGTGCGTGTTGGATGTCAGTGATGGCGATAGTTAAGGTAACAGGATAAAACTACATGCTGAAGGGCTGGATGGAGAATATCTCCAGACCCGAAGGCAGTATACGGTGTTCACAATGCAGCTGGTAAGATTTCTTCTGTGACTCCACGAATGATTCAATCACGGCATCGGCAACTTCAATTTACGGCACTATGACTGTGTTGCGGGCTGGCACTGCACTGCCGCCGCCTACTAGTGGCTAGAAAGTTAATCATGCCGCTCCTGCGCAGTGAGATTGACCGTAGCTGTATGTGCAGAGGGGTCCGATCACGGACCGGTTTTAGCTTTGCAACTCTTGACGGGGAACAACCCTGCCAGAAAGGACAGGCCTTCCCTTAGAGCTGGATTTCCACCGCTGTAGATGGTGTTTGTTCACAAGTTTCCACTTCGGCTGGCCGGTCACCACACTAGGTGGTGTGCTGGAATTGTCACACCGCTTACTTTTGTGACTCTTCCCGCAGTAGTGTTTAAGACTGTCACCCGAACCAGAACCCTAACTGTTTATGCCCATATAACGGGTTAACTTATCAACTTTATGAGATTATGAGAAAACTATCACTGAGTGAATATATCCCGGGTCTTAGGGGTATATCCAACAGAATTCTCCCGTAACATCTTTTCGGATATCCCCTATAACAGACACTTCCATAAAGAAAAGTGAATAAGAAAGTTCTTCAAACAGGTCAAAGCGTGGGCTGCCTCCTCCGCCTCTAAAAGCGGGCTCTCTTAGCAGCTCTATGAACTCTGGCATGCAGCCTGTCATTATTGTGCCCTCTTATCCATTTGAGAATTGTCTTGCTATGGTCTTCCCCACAATAAAAGCCAAATTCTTCCAGGATGAGCCTGCCAGCTTGCAGGTCACGTCGATTAGGCTCTCGAAGTTACTCTCGTGCACTGATAGATCTGTCATCTTTAGTGACTGCCGTGATAGTGGCCATGGAGTCTATGGCGTGAACCATCGGAGTTGTGGATTTTAGGATGTGATCTTTTTGGTCCACTAGTAGGAGCCGGAGGCCTGTAATTTCAGCCGATGTGGAAATAGGTGTTTGGATATAGCTTGCCGTGTGCGCGCGTGGTTGGTCTGCTTCGCGTTGACGGTATATGTGAGAGCCATTATTGTTGGCGCTCGTTCCATGCCAATGCTGCCCAAATTTCGGTAATACCATTAGTGGACTAGATTTCAAAAGTGCTATAGCTTGAACCATTTCAACGCGTCGCATCGCACCAAAATCGAATCAGCCAGTCACCATCTCTACAACGGCCGCCCATGTGTCAATCAACATTGCATCAAGGCGATGACGGCAACCTTCTGCGTGCTGACAAACCTAATTCGGCATGTGATATGGCATACCGAAAGTCGGCACGTTGCACCGATGCAACTATCGCATGCCACAATAGCACATCACACTCCTGTAACACGGAACCAACTGCTGCATGCAACACGAACTATGCACTTGTGAATGCAAAAATATAATTTGCGTTATCAAATGACGCTTCAAAAAGTACAGAGCAGGTACGATCATTTGATGCAAATCTCGTTTCTGCACAAATAATTTAAGTTGCATTAACCTCGATGAATCATGTTATAATATTGCTATTGCTTAATGGACGAGTCTCTTGAAAACCCGTCCAAAAGTTAATTATTAAAAAACACGAAAAAAGATGTACGTAACGTCTAGAAAACAAGTAATCTCCAATAAATATACGGTTATATACGAGTCGTTAAGATTAATCGGAAACCTCCTCGGCTTCAACTTCTTCCCATTCATTGGGATCTAAAAACTCATCCGTTCCTAAAATCAGCTCCCTTCGAGCTTTATGAACTCTGTCTGCATCACATTCAGGAGCCTTTCTTTTAAGAAGGGCAGCCTGCTCTGCAACCCTAGCAGCACCACGAGCAAAACTCTCAGGGGGGGTTTCGAACTGTGACACAGGGGGAATTTTTTCTCTCACTCTTACAGGGGTCTCTACAGTAACAGGACCATCGGTCATGATCGTAGAATCGTCGTGGATGACAATTCTGGACGGAAGACGATCACAAGCTTCTGCAACTTCTCGATCTCTATTTTTTGTGACATCGGTTGCGATAGAGTTCGAGTACTCAAAGCCATCATCATCCTCGTCGGTGTTGACGTAGTCGGACTCGGATTCGCCCTCATACTGCTGAACGGCCAAGATCGTCTGGCTCGTTCTGCACCTACTGTTGTGAATCCTGCGACAAGCCCAAAACAAACAGACGTTTACGCACACAACAGCACGACATAAGCTAAAGGAGGGGACAGAACGACAGTAGTTTTCATACCTGCTTGGGTCGAAACGTGTATTTTCAGATGGAAACAAAATGTTTGTAATATCTCCTTGAACAACGTTTTTTGGTAAGATAATCGTGCGCCACAAAGATTCCAAACGCGGTTCAGATAAACCCCGACTCTCGATGACAAACCGTGTAGAGAAGAAATATCGTCCCGACCGAATCATCCGCAAAACAGTTGCCATGAAGGATGGGAAGCCGCGTTTCATTTTAAAACGACGAAACATGTCCGCCTTGCTCATGATGTTGTTTTCGGTAAGTTCGCAGCGGCCTTTCAAGTCGCCCTTGCCCAATACTAAGTACAGGTCGTCCCCTTTTTTCTGCATCTCCTCAGTTACGTTCATTGCCCAGGAATTAAAGTTAGGAGCTTTGTGGTTTTTGCGACAGTAACCAATCATTTCTATTTTGGTGTGAAGACCATTTCCATTTAAATGCTTTACGCAAACGTTCCAGTAAGAATGATTCTGCCCAGTAAACCCAAGCTTTTTCTTAATCCCTGCGTGAAGTTGAGCTTTAGTTTGATTTGACCCAGCAACACCCTGCGCATGAAGATTCAGTTCTCGATCACCATTTTCAGAACCCACGTAGAACCACGAACAATTTTCCCTTAAAAAGCAATTCAACTTCTCGAAGTCGTCGTCGCTCAAGTCTTCCGCGATACGGCTTACAGTGATTGAGTATTCTGAGATCTTGGGTTCTTTGTCTCCTTTGTCCTCTGTGTTGTTGTTTTCAATGGGCTTTTTAGACGGTGACTTTTTGGCGGGGGGTTTCTTTTTGCGGGCTGCAGGCATGACTTCGTCATCAGACTCGCCGCTTACTTCTGACGAGAAAGCATCCGACATTAGCTCTGACAATTCTGAGTTGGATGAATAGACAGGAGGTACTGTAGGTTCCTCCTCCTCATCACTACTCAAAAAAACACGCTGCATTCTTCTAGTCGTAATATTCACTTTTGATTTCTGCACACAAGCACCATTTCCTGTAAGCATTTCATGTTAAGACCACCTATTGTAAGCATATCTACGTACTAGAAGCAATTCATGTCAACGCATTGCACTACTCACCATTATTTAATGAAAGATCTTGGGAGAATGTTGTGATCGAAGGTAGATAGCAGGTTTGCAAGGGCAATTTTCGAAAATTTCAACTGTCGTCAGGTTTCCGATTAGAGTGCTGTAGCCCTCTCGTCCTGCCGAGTTTGCATATTTCACTACTATTTGCTGCTTATCGTATAGCAGCTCGACCACGGTACCAAAACATAGATAGTCAAAATAGGTTGTGTTAGAGCATATAAAGGCTTCCCCACTAAAGCTTACAGTGTCTGTTAAACAAATATCTATTTTATTGAAGTCCGAAATAAACAGCCTTCGGTACTCCTCGTTCAAGAATTTTGCTAAGTTTATACGTTTCTTTCTTATCTCTTCGTCTTCTCGATTCCTCTTATTGCTTTCTTCGCGATCTGCAATGAATTTTCTAACCCGAAAAACACGATTCAAGACGGATTCTGGCACTGTAGACATAGCCGCTTTCAAAAAGTGTTACGCATTGTTAACTTCAACAGAGGTTAACCGCTCACATCCTTATTTTCCGTATTTTCCGAACAATCGATATCGCACAATACATATTCCGCATCGAATCGATATGTCATCAAATATGTCACGCAACACCCAACCATTCATGTGACACAAGCCTGGAGTCTCAATCTCAAAGTTATTAAGTAATAATACTTATTAAAACCTGAATTTAAAAAGTCACACCACGTGCACACAAATTAAAATTTTAAACTCCCGTTTTCGCAAACCTTTAAGTTTTCCCAAACTAAATGCATTAACATCATAATATTCAAACTACCAACAACTTTTTTAAATTATTTCCTGAAAGTTTGGGTGCCCCTTAATCGATAACATAATATTCACACTCCCAAAATATGTTTTCACAAATCTTCCCAAAATCTTGGTATAGAATCTAAAACACTTCAAATCGGAATAATTCGTCGTCAATCGAACTCTGAAGTCGCTGATTGTTGAACACATAACTCTCTTATGATATGATCGTCAATCCATCATGCGTGGAGTCAATGCATGCAGTATACTGAATGTATTTACACCCGATCTCGTAGCCTTTGGGTAGGCTAACGCAAACGGCACGATCTATGCAGCCGCACTTCTTCAACGGAATATGATCGACATGCTTGACTCAGGTAGTCAATACCGACGGAGGCGTGGCCCCTTACTAATGACTAAGTATGCTGTGTGAGCATTCTTATTTTTTTTTACTAATCAGTTATTTGATGGGTCACGGTACTCGTGCTCAATGCACAATTCTAATGTTTATCTGCTGATGGAAAGGTGAATAGACACAACAGTAACAGGTTTTCCCCTTTGCATCTCCTCTTGTGCTCAATCCGTCAGACTCGTCAGTCTAATAGCATCAGCTTGCGTTCCCTGCAAAAAATAAAAATTAGTGAGTGTCCGTGTTTCATGAAGACATTGGACCCCCAGCACTAAAGTGGTTAACAGCTTATGATACACAAAGCAAAAAGAGAACTATATTGCCGTCTTGTTCAAATTGGAGTGCAACAGAATTTTTGTGGTTTCAGACTTTCAGAATCCGTGACTCCTGCTGCAGTAGAGCCGAATGACACATGTAGCTCCGTGACACAAACAGGATGTACAAGTAGCCACGAAGCGACACGCCTGTTCAGCTCTGTTCCTTTTGCTCTTGCAAACAGGAACTTCACGGGTACCTACGGTACTCTGTGAGGCACACTGCAAATCCGATTTTGTAAGATTTTCTTCACCTGTTTCACCTGTAAACAGTAGAGTAGGTAGTGACTAGACCACTAGGTTGTACGACGGCGATCGAACGACGACAGGAGATCTGACAGCGAAGTCGCGGGGACGGCGTTACGACTTAAAACGACGGCTTCACATCGGCTACGGCAGTACGATTGACTTCACTGTTACTCCTTTGAGGGAGAGGAATGGCTGGAACTGCGAAGGGCAAGTCTACAGAGGATTTCCCTCCCCTCCCGGGGAAGCCAGACATCGGGCACGCTTCCCCTTCCCCGGCAGCATAGTCCACTCAGGACGTGCTGATGCAACAAATTCTGATCATGCAAAAGCAGCAAGGGGAGCTGCTTGAGATGCACAGGCAGCAGGCAAAGGAGCATCGCCTGCTGCGTGACGAGCTTCAACGACAAGCACAAATCAACGTGGAGTTGGAGGCGAAGGTGGCAGCGAAACCTGGGACTTCTGACCCGGACACCGTAGCCAAGACCGCCGAGCAACTTCTGGAGAGAAGGAGGAAGCTGGCGTACGTGCCAGCAGCCTCAATCAACCCGTTCCCGCCACGGCCGGCTACGCTGACATCGAGAATGCCGCAGTTGTACGACCTGCACGGCAACAAGACGTACGATGCTCTCTCCAAGAAGTCCAACTCTTCAATGAAGTACGAGTGCCTGGTTCTGGCTCCAGCACTGTCTTATTTGCACGACGTGGTGAACGAATGCAACGAGACGTTGGACGCGAACAAGGACTGCGATTTGTCGAACAGCGAGTGGCAGAGACCTTTCCACGCAGTTACCAACTCGGTGCACGGCGTGTACGCGTTACTGTGCAACAGGTGGACGATGCTGGAACTGCGCGGGCAGCTGGAGCAGGAGCCTGGTTCTTCACAGCGGGGAGGATCGGACGCTCTACGTGCAAAGCTGCAGTTCGTGGAGGACAGAGTCTACCAGGCAGCAGACGGCGTGGTGGCAGATGAGGTGTTGCAGCAGTGGCTGAACGACTTCGACAAGAACCGCGGCAAGGCGATGCTGAGCCTTACGGCGAAAAATGCAGCGAACGCGGAAACGCGGGTGGTGAATCCACGAGATCGAGACCAGCGCTGGAAGGACCGTAAGAAGTACGAGGAGAAGGACGGTAAGAAGCCTACCGAAAAAGGCGGCAAGGGCCGGGGCGGAAAGCCCGCGGCCGATGTGTGATGTGCGTACCGCCACCCCGTCCAGCGCAACAGCCCTCTCCGGGCGCTGGGCGGGGGAAACTCACCGTGCAACAGCTGGTGAGACAACGGAGGGGAGCATGGCGCGCGGCGGGCGCCAGTTCCGAGGTGATGCAATGGATTACTCACGGGGTGAAGTTGCGGTGGAAGCGCGGGCCTCCGCGTCCGTTCGACCACGGGGTGTCACTGAGGGATGCGGCAGTAGCAGGCGTGGCTGGACGCGGAAAAGGAGAGGCTGCTACAGAACGGTGCCTGGACGAGAGCGACGAGAAGATCTCATGTGTCTCGCGCTTTTTTAGTGCCGAAACCTGGTACGAACAAGTGGAGACTGGTGGTGGACTTCCGATGGCTGAACCAGTGGTGTGTAAAAAATCGCGTGAAGATGGAGACGCTGAAGAAACTAAGGAGACTGGCGAAACCGGGCGACGGGTGCTTCAGCTTCGACCTCCAGGACGGTTTTCATGCGCTGGGGATCCACCCGGACTTTCAACGATTCATGCGGTTCGACCTGCAAGGGGACCTGCTTCAATGTTCAGCGATGCCGTTCGGATGGAGCGACGCTCCGAGGGTGTTCTGCAAGTTCGTACGCGTGATGGTGGAAGCTCTACGTTCTCCACAGGCAGCGGAAGATCGCAGAGAAATCAAGAGGCTGCGGGACGGTTCCGCAGTACGACAGCGATGGTCAGTCCGTCGCAGGACCGGTGGTGCTGGCGGGGATGCGAACCGTCACAGCGGAATGCGAGTACTACCGTACATGGATGATTTTCTGGTGCTGGTCGACTCTCAGCGAGAAGGCTTTCGGCGTCGAGAAAAAGTTCAACTAGTGCTTCATCGACTTGGCCTACGGCGGAACGAGAAGAAGGGCCAATGGGAGCCTACACAGGTGGTGGAGCACCTCGGGCTGGAGGTGGACCTGAAGCTGGGACAATTCCGTGTAACAGAACGACGGGTACACAAGATCCACACCAAGGCGAAGGAGATCCTGTGCGACGCAGCGAGAAATCGGAGGTGGATTCCTGCCAGGAGACTGGCTTCCTTCACGGGACTCTGCCAATCCGTGTACTTAGCAGTACCAGCGGCGCGGCTCTACCTACGGGAGCTCTACTTCGTGCTGGCAGAGAAACGCAGCTGGGGAGCAAAGGTAAAAATCTCGCGTGCAGCTCGGGGGGACTTAGAATGGTGGTCCAGGCTGCCTGTGATGAGCAGGTGGAACGGGCGCAAGATCTGGAGATCCCCGACGAGAGCGAAGGTGCACACGGACTCTTCGATGACAACCTGGGGTGCTGGGGAGGAGTGCTGAACTTGAAGTTCCCCGCGCGAGGTTTCTGGCCAGACGAGATGCGCAACTGGCACATCACACACCTGGAGTTGGAGGCCGTGTACAAGACCGTACAGGCGTTCCTGCAGGAGCTGGAGGGCAAGGTCGTACGGCTCTACCGCGACAACCAGGCGGTGGTGGCAATGCTTTCGCACTTCACCTCCAGAAACCCGGACCTGATGAGGAGAATGAGGAGACTCTGGCTGCTACTGGATCTGCACGACATCGAGTTGCAGGCTCGTTACATCCGCAGCGAGGCCAACGTGTGGGCCGACAACCTTTCTCGTTGCGAGGATTTGGACGACTGGCGGCTCAATCGAGACTGGTTCGTGTGGGCCAACAAGCAGTGGGGCCCCTACACAGTCGACCGGTTCGCTTCCGAGATCTCCGCGCAGCTTCCTCGGTACTACGCTGCGTGGAAGGACCCGAAGTGCGAAGGTGTGGACTCTCTGACGTACAACTGGCGGGGGGAAAACAATTGGGTGAACCCCCCGTGGGCGCTGCTGGACGAGGTGGCGCATAAGCTGCGGGAGGAGGGGGCCGCTGCTACGGTGGTGGCTCCGTACTGGCCGGGACAGTCCTGGTTCAGGGAGCTGGAGGCCCTGGCCACCGAGGTGGTGATCATGCCGCGGCGCAGGGACCTGTTCACTCCGAGCAGGCTGGGAGGGTCCGAGCTGCTCGGGCCCTCAAAGTGGGACGCTGTGATGTTCTTCATCGAGGCGCGCCCGTGAGTTACTACGCTGCCGAAGTACGAAGGAGCTCTGCTACGAGTACGACAGCGAGCAAGGTGACCGTGGGCTCAAAATCGAGGTGTTCTGGAAGGACAATGACTGCTTCTACCCGGGTGTGGTGAAGGAGTTCGACGAGGACGGGAAGGCGCACGTGCTGTACGACGACGGCGACGAGGAGACGCTGGACTTGTCCGAGGAGAACTTCAAAATCATCAACAGCGTGTCAGAGCTGACGGACGAGGCAACGGACGCGGACGGCGAGAACATCGAGCGGATCAGCGGAGGCGACTACGAAGAGTACAAGCGCGGTGGTGCTGTACAAAACTTCCTCACGCGCTCACTCTGTGAGCGGTGGAGGGGTGAGTTGGGACCTTCCCGGCTCACGGAACTGGCAGTGACGATGCAGAGAAAAGCACTGCTGGACACGACGATGAGCAACTACGGACCGAAGGCGCGGCGCTTCATTTTATTTTGTGAGCAGCACCAACGGCCGTGGCTGCCAGCATCGGAGGCGACGGTGTTGCTGTACATCGCCTCTCTGTTGAAGGACGGGGGCATCAAGTCGGCCTCCTTGCAGCCGTACCTGTCTGCCATCAACAACTACCACGAGGACCTACGTTTTCCTGGACCAGCGTAGGGGCGTTCTGTGACCCGAGCTGTGAAGGGGATGGCGACCATCCAGGCGGAGCTGGCGGTGCAGGAGGAGAACATCGAGACCCAGCGGACGTGGCTGCCAGCGGCACACGTATGACGTGTGCACGAAGCAGCGCTGAGTTTGACTCCGAGATCGCCTGAGGAGCTGCGGCTACTGCGAGCCTTCGCCTACGTGGTTGTTGCCTTCGTGACCTTCGGCAGACCGGACACGGGGACTTCGTTGTCACGGCAGCACGTTCAGTGTGGCGACAGTGAGTTCTCAGTGGTGCTGCTAAAAGAGAAAGGACGGCGGCATCAACTGGTGAAGAGACGCTTGTGAACCCCTGGAAGGGGGTGGCTCTGTTGAAGGAGCTGATCGAGCACTGGGAGTTCCACCGTGACACGGCTTGGAACAATTCTGAGAAGACTCAACCTGACGCCTACTGGCTGCTACCCGAGGACCCGAAGAACTTCAAGGCTTCAGTGGCAAATGACTGGATTGGTCTGGCTCTCAGCGAGCTGGACTGCAGACCTCCGGAAGGAGGTCACTTTTCTGCACACAACACCCGGAAGGGTGCCACGACGTGTGCTCGAGCTGTGGGTGTTGCAATGGAGAAAGTGTGCTTCTTTGGAGGCTGGTCATAGTTCTCTTCGGCAGTGCAACACTAAATCGGCCCGACAGCTCTGAGGGACACAGACATGGACTACTACTTCGCTTGGTTAACATGGTCACAGTGACAGAGATCAGATTTCTTTTGTGTGCCTCACAGTTTCATCTTTGGTTTCATGGCAAATGAGGATTCGAGCAAAAGAGAAATGTTCAAATTGGAGTGCAACAGAATTTTTGTGGTTTCAGACTTTCAGAATCCGTGACTCCTGCTGCAGTAGAGCCGAATGACACATGTAGCTCCGTGACACAAACAGGATGTACAAGTAGCCACGAAGCGACACGCCTGTTCAGCTCTGTTCCTTTTGCTCTTCCCACCGCTCCCGACCCAGAGGACTCTTTCCTTTTGGTGACGTGCACAGACAGTCTGGACATCTCATCAAAACTAGAATTTAGAAAGCATTCAAAAAGCACTTTATGCATTTTAAACACTTTACAAAATCATTTTAATGAAATGTATTGCAGTGCCTGCCTTTGGCAAATGAGGATTCGAGCAAAAGAGAAATTACATCATATCATCAAAACCGCAAAAGTGACCTATTTAAATTATGTGACTGAAGATTACCAAACCAAGTTAGGTTCGAACTGGCTCAAAGCTGTGCAACTGTGGTATCCCTGAATATCCCTTTCGTGCATATCTGGTTTCATGAACAATATCTTCCCTGACAGCAGAGAAAATACTAGGCATCAAAGAAAAAGGGCATCTCCTACAGGAGCATATGCCCAAGCATGTCCGTGCTCAATACAGGCAAATGTGTCCCATAATATAATGCTAAATAGCCTATTGTGTACCTATTTAGCTCTCGATGGCAAGAACTCTCTCACTGTTTTTTCCTTTCAAACATGCAAACTTGGCAGCAAAAGGATGTGAAGAGCAGTGAGGGCACGGGCATGGAGGTGGGGGATGCATACCATCAGCACACTGAAGAATCCCGTTCTGCACACTGCACTCCCAAATATCACTCCCAAGTAGTTGCTTGGTTGTTTAACTTGTATCATATCATTCCAGTATGAATACCCAGCGAATGAATTAGACGGGATACAAGGGGTTTTGAGGCTGCAGATCAATCTTGCTTGGAATATTTCTCCGAAGGTCAGACGACCGAAGATTTTCATCCCTTATACACTTGAGAGCAGAGTGGTCTTAGGGGAAAGCTCGGAGAAACAAAGGAGGATGGTGTGCGTCTTAGAGAGCACTGGCTTGCAGTCCCTTCGGGAGGCCGTTTTGAGGCTAACCCTCTGGAGACAGTTGGAGACGATTGATCGCTAAGCCTTGCGAATCGATGGGGCGCGCGTTATGCCGGCGGAAAACTTAGCAAGAAACGCACGCACACCAGGCGGTGGCATCTAAGACACCACGCTCCCCGGAGAGAGGCGCCCACGCGGTACACGTGCAGCGAACACAAGCGCTGCCAGGACCTGTAGTGTGGCGGTGGTCTGGATGGCGGCGGGGGTGCCCAGCTGGCTCGCCAGAAGGCCCATGGTGCTTGCACCGATGAGCGTCCCCACGTCCTGGACGGTGAGGCGCAGGGCGAGAGCTCGGGCGCGCTCCCGACCCGTGGTCGAGTCCAGCAGCATGGGCGAGATGGATGGCTTGGAGAAGGCATTTGCAACAGCACAAGCAGTGAAGATTCCTGAGTATGCTGCTGGCGAGGTGGCCAGCGGCAGCATGCCTGTGAGGAGTGCATTCCCTAGTAGCGACGGCAGCATGACGGTCTTCCTCGACTCGAGCCGGTCGGAGAGCCACGTTGCAGGCTGTGTTGCGAGGATCATCATGAGCACACTCATCGTCATGGTGCCACCTACCTGTATGGGATGGGAACACGCCCGATCTTAAGTTCAGGGCAAGTCGAAGTCCTCTCCAAAGTGGGGAGCAATCCAAAGTAACCTAGCGGGAACTCACCCGATACTACTGGTGGAAGTTGCGATTGCGCAACGAGCGAAAGGTGATGCATACGTGTGCAAGCATAGCAGTTCTCACAAGACGCTGACCGCGAGAGACGAAACAACGAGCTAAAGGGGTTCTCTTCGCCTCAGACAAGTGAAGCAAAAGATCGGACCTGCATCGAGCTCATGTTTAGCGTCTCGAGCATGAACAGTACCGTCGTGACCGGCATGGCACCCTGAGAAAACCCGTTGATCGCCACCACAGAGAATAGTCCCTGGAGCGCCGGGCGCCGCATCAACTCCAGTATACCCGTCGGAGGAGGCTCAGGCTGCTCCTCGCACCCGTTCCGGCAGAGCCCGAGAAGGCTGCGCGCTGCTTCGCGGCGCGCTGCCGCTTCATTCAGCGTCTCGGGGAGCAACGCGAGGGCTGTGCCCGAGGATCCGAGCAGCACCGCGGCGCACACGACAAAGGGAGCTTGCAGGCCGACCGCCTCGACGAGCATTCCCCCGATCGCGGGCCCCGCGGCAAACCCGAGGAGCGCCGACTGCAGCACGGGGGCGGTGGTCCGCGCGCGGTTGCGCGGAGTGGCGATATCCGATAGGTAGAGCCCTGCACCCGCCACGGCCGCCGCCAGCCCGACGCCGACGAGCGAGTTGCACAGCACAAGGTGCGCGAAGCTTGAGCTGGCGGCGAGCCCACCCACACCGACAGCCATGATGGCTGGTCCAGCCACAAGCAGCGGCCGACGTCCAATACGCTCCGCGAGCGACGCCGCAGGCGCGTTGCTGGCGATGCGCGCAAGGGCTGTGGCGCCCGTGACGAGGCCGAGCCCTGCCGCATCGAGATCCAGTCCCGCGGCGAGCTGCGGCAGCACCGGCCATTGCGCTCCCTGCGACGCAAACATAAGAATAAGCGCCGCGTAAATTGGCCGCACGCGCCCGTCCACGGACTCCCCCGCGGCCTCCGCCGCGGCCCTCATCTCTGGCCATGTCACGCGCCCGTCACCAGTACGGTCAAGCTCCGCCACCACACTTGACACCTCGGCAGGCGAGCCTTCCCGACCCGCAGCACGCAGCAGCGCGCGCGCATCGAGGTGCCCTTCTTGGGTGACGTGGCGATCGAACACCATACGCAGCTTCTCCACCTCGAGGTATTGCAGGCCAAGCGGCCGGAGGGCCTCCGGCAGGCTTTCCGGGGACCGCGGCGCCTCGCCGGACAGCCCCCGAGAGCAGCAATCCCCCCATGATTGACGGCGAGGGCTGAAATCATCGCGCGGCCAAGCCCCACTGACGCCCACACAGCTCCGGAGCTGGCGTGCCGCACGCAGAGCAAGTTGAACTCGCATGGCCTGCCTGGTCTCTCGCCGTCACCTGCATGCGACAGCCCGAATACACCCGTCATGCCTTTCGCTGAGAGCCAAACCAAAGCCACCTGGCATACGGCGAAGCGCGCCGCGCCGCTGCATCGCCAGGCCAGGATCACACAGGCGCTGGCGTTCCCAGACAGGCACCGCTGTACCGCCAGGCCAGATCACACAGGCGCTGGCGTTCCTACACAGGCATCAGTCGGTAGCTAACAAGCAGCACCGCGTGCAAAGTACGATTCGATTTGAGAGGATGAGATATACGACGAGCGTGGGATCCGGGCCTCAAGCTCCAAGCTGGCACGCAAAAGCTTTTGGCCGTACTGTTGTGAATCTGAGCTGAACGCTGCGCTATTTCCAAGACAGCTCATGCAGAACGGGACGGTGGAATCCTTACTCCTGGAGGCGAGCTTGCCAAAGGTCTCTTACGTGAGGCAAGCCGGACCGTGCGCCGGTTCTCAACTCCATACAAACGAAGGCAATGCCGGTTTGTCATCGTTTCGGTGTAATTCAGCCTATTCCCCGGAGCGTTTTGGACCAAATAATATATTTCCGCAAAGGCACTCCGCGCAAAGTCCGACCTCGGCGGAGACCGAGCAAAGTCAGCCTCAACGAGGCGCTCAGGCTTTGTCCAGGACGCATGAACATTGTGCAGCCCAGTGCCACGTCCTGACACTCTACCACTTGGGGTCTCATTCGTCAAGAGACAGCCAAATCACACAAAATAAAAACACGTACACGTTGGGAGACGTGAGGAGCGCCCGTAGGCCAAACCACCGTCACAACAAGAGCTTGCTCGGTGTTCCCTCACTCGTGCCACACACACACACGCGCGCGCGCGCACGCACATTTACAAGGCAGTCTCCAAGGGCTCTAAAGTGTTCAACTTTTGAAACACTGTCTTATCGACAAGGAAATTCAAGGACATGTTGAGAGACTGCAGAAGGGTCGCACACCTCTGAAAACAATAATTTCCACAGTGATCCGTAGTTACTCAACCCGCATGCAAACCTCGCTTAAAACTTGCTTCCTAGAGGTTTCTGAAGGCCATATGTAAACACATACGCTTCCGAAATATGATCCAGGCGCACGGTTCCTCTTAAGGAGCCCTGGTGACCTTAATAGAATCTCCCAATAGAGTACACCAGCCTGTGTCGCATCCCAAGCATGCACAAATTCCGTTGACCACCTTATCAATCACGCCAACCAAAGAGCATTCCTGCGCTTGATCTTTGGCTTTCTCCCGATATACATTGAAAATTCAAATGAGCTATTCAATTCCGGAAAAGGGTACGCGATCGGATGGACGTTTGCACCTTCTCTGTCGTCTGCGCTGGCTTGGGATAAGCACGTGAACCTGCTTTCGATATTTCGTTTGGGAAACGTCAAACGAACGAATTCGCCCAGTCCAAGCAAAAATGTAAGTTTCTGGTTTATATGCAACATGAACATCGAACATGTACATCATTGAAATTTGATCATTATCATATGAAATGAGCATCCTGTAATCTAATCACTAATGTCAAATGTGTAATAACTGACTCAGTGAGTTCAGTTGGGGGAGTCACTTGTCGAGTTGTCGTTGTGACATGACACTGCATGTTCGATAGACAGCAGCAGGGCGAGAGGCGAGCGGGCCAATCTAACTAATGCCCGGAATACTATCCTTCGTGGTTGGTGAGTGCGTTAATCATTACAATACGAAGATTGTTTCTTGAACTGCCGTTCATTTTCGGGGAAGCATAGGGCAATCAGGTTTCTCAGCTGTCTCTGAGATCTACCCGTCCAACACAAGCTTTTGTTTGAATAAAAGCTTTCGAAGTGAGTTGAGCGATACGAGCCTTGAGGAGGAGGAGAATTTTGTTGGAAGCGTGTTTCGTAGGTGAATGGGGGACCACCTAGATAATTCTTCCGCCATAGCCGCCGATCTTCATAGTTTCGGCCCAGGATATCTCCTTACCGGCAATGAACCACTTTCCGATTCCGCCTCGCAGGCGTTCGGCCTCTGCATACGATGGTGGCAGCAGCGAAAGGCCTACACAAAAGTCAAACTCTGCATGTTGCTGGACATCTGGAAGCGGCAGACCCAGGATCAACGGGATCTGATTAACCAGCAGTTCCCTGCACTTTTGCTACAGCGACTGCTTGAGTCGTCATTACTAACATATTGCGACACCAAGGACGATAATCCGCGACACTCGGAAGCGCGTGCTAGATCTGTCCATGAGCTCCTAAAAGCGCTCAAAGAACGTTTTACTCTCACAGAAATATCCTTAGAATGTGACGATTCCAAGCAATACTTGGAATTCATCCAGGTTGAGACTGTTCGGGCTTACTCAACGAAGCTGTTCGTACCGCCTCTGAAGCACGTGGTGACTCGGTATTTTAGTGAGAGCCCTTCACCAACAGAATCTGTTTGCATCCCTGGTCTCTGGCTCGAATTTGGAGTTGATACAGGCAAGACTGTGGAACTGATGGCTCAGCATCTGCGACAAGAGGTTGCTCATGGTGCCGTGTTCGGATTTGATTCCTTCGAGGGATTGCCAGAAGATTGGCGACCTGGATTCGATCGTGGCTGCTTTAAACGTGATGGGGGCTGCCCGCCTTCCCTATCGTCTGATGTCGCAGGGAAGGTAGTGCTCGTCAAAGGCCTGTTCCAAGATACCCTTCCCAGTTTTCTGGACGAGCATCCGGAGCCCGTAAGCTTGTTGCATTTGGACTCCGACCTGTATTCATCGGCATCTTTTGTCCTGAGCGAGCTCTTAAATCGTTCGCGCATCCAGATTGGCACCGTTATTGTGTTCGATGAGCTTTTCAACTATTGCGGTTTCGAACAAGGAGAGCTTCGCGCTTGGTTCGAAGTGGTTTCGCGTTTCAGCCTTCGGTATCGTTGGTTAGGAATAAAGCAGATTTGCAAGGAGCAGGTGCTCGCCGCCGCAGTCGTCATCACCGGTTTGGGTGAGAAGACAAGCGGCTCCGAGCTGCCTTGCAAGGAGCATCACGTCGTGAGTGCAAGGCCTCTCATATCGCACTCTGGACTGCGCTTATTGGGGAAACCTTTGCCTGGCAAGGACAAATACAATGGCGGCGTGACGGGTGCAGACGGCTGCATATACGGCATCCCCGCCGACGCCAATGAGGTCTTACAGATTTGTCCAGACACCCAGGACGTGACGACGGTGGGGTGGGTATTGGCCGATGCCAAGCAGAAGTGGCTACGGGGGTGCTTGGCGCACGACAACTGTGTGTACGGTATTCCGTGCTGTGCAGAAACAGTTCTGAAGATTGACACAGATCCTAGCCACTCGAAGCACCCGCAGCAGCCAACGGTAAAGTTGCTTGGGCTCCCTCATAGTCCTGTCTGTGCCCTGCGCAGAGGTTTGTGGTTACAGGGTGTTCCCTTGGACTGTTGACGCAGTCCGGCAGACTTCTTCGTCAGCGGTCAGCCATTTGGAGTGAGATTTGGAAGTCGCGGCTTGCTATGAACCCGATCTGTTTTTGGATGCCACGTGTGCACTGAGTGTAGAAGTGCCACCATGATTCCCCTGGAAGCACGTCTGCACTTACACAGGCTTGATTTGGGGAACAGATGTCGCTCCTAGAGCCGACGCGCGACGCTGCTGAAAACTTGAAAGGCACTTGGAAGTGGCATGGCGGTGTAGTGGCCCGGGATGGAAACATATATGGGGTCCCTGCCAACGCGACGTCCGTGCTGAAGATCTCGGTACCTTCTGGCGAGGTCACCACGTTTGGCGACGCGAGCCTCCTGGAGGGTGACTACAAGTGGTATGGAGGCCTGCTGGCTGCTGACGGCGCCATCTACTGCATCCCGCAGAACGCCGACGCGGTGCTCAAGATTTTGCCAGAAGCTGAGGAGGTGGTGCTTATTGGGCAAGGACTTTTCGGCCGCGGTGATTGGAAGTGGCATGGCTGTACTTTCTCCCCTCGTGATCAATGCATTTACGGTATCCCGAACCACGGGGACACATGCCTGAGGATCGACCCAGCAGGCAACGGCGGCGAGGGCGAAGTAACCCTGTTTGAAGCCGCGGAGCCAATTGAAAGCGGGGCTCACCGGCGTGGTGATGGGAAGTACAAGTGCGTCCCATACCTCCTGTTTGCTGCTGACTTTGCAACGTGCAGACGGTGACGCCCTTTAGCTGCACAAACCTCAGCTGCACCGCTACAGCCTCTCAAGTATCCAACAAATCGCGTGCAGGTACGAGGGTGCAGTCCTCGGTGGTGATGAGAACATTTACTGCATCCCAGGTGTGTGACTAAGACAAGCCCGACGACGGCAGGACTCTGTTGGGGCCTCTTTCAGCCTCTGCAGTGACCTGCCGAAAAGGCCTTTGAGACTGGTCTCTTTTTTAGAACTCGTAGGAACATTTTCCGACGCACCAAATCTCAAGAGATGGAAGATCTTGACAGGCATGCTACCGAACAGAACTTTGAGACTCAGCGAATAGTGATGGTATTCGTTGGCAGTCTGCAATGCGCCAACAATATGCCACACGCCAAATTTAGAGGATGCATTTCAAGATGGTATCTGCTCTTCAGTACCCTTAACTTAGTCAAGCTTCGGTTTCCTCAAACCAGGTGATGCCGACTACGTGCTTAAGATCGTGCCGCCGCGAGCGGGCTCCGGGGAGCAGCCCACCGCACACCGCATTGGTCCGTCGTTTGCGGGTGAGTCCAAGTGTAATAACAAGTGGCAGAACGGCTTCCTTGGTGCTGACGGATGCATTTACGCCGTGCCCCACAAGGCTGAGGGAGTGCTCAGGATCGACCCTTCACGTGATACAGCCACCTCAATCCAGCCCGAGTCCGGGCCCCTTGTTGGGAGAGACAAGTGGCAGAGTGGTGCCTTGGGCCACGATGGTTGCTTCTACTGCACGCCGTTTCTGGCGAAAGACGTTCTTAAGATAGACCCCGTGCAACTCGAGCAAGAGTTTGGTCAACATGGGGGCAGCAACGGTGCGCTTTCTCCGACCATTCTAACTGGCGTTTTGCCTGCAGATAACACGAATGCTCACTGGTTTCCCATGTCTGACAGGGATGCGATCTTGTTGCGACAACTTTGAGGGGCTGTCCTCAATAATGACTTCAGCATTGGGTCTGTGAACCTGCTGCAGCTAGGATTGGAGTGAATGAGCCTGCAACTGTACCTGCTGTTCTCTAGAAGTGGATGATAAATGGAAGACGCGTTGCTGCTGCAGCATGAGAAGCGTGGATACCAATTCAGTCACCTTGCAGCGATGAGTTGTTTCTTTAGCCAAAATAAATGCAAGTATTTGCATCATTAACATTCTGAAATAAATGTTGAAATTATCATCATAAACAGCATAATATTTGGGGATTATCATATTTGTGACCAATGGATGTGTGATCAATGTGTGATGGATATGTTGTATTATCGGTTTTGGTAGTTGAAAATGATTGATGTCATATCAGAATGCAATTTAGATTGCATAGAGCAGGTCTGGTCAAGTAAGCAGATGCGGCTTCGGCTAGATTAATCAGGCGAGCAGGATAACCCTGCATGAATGACACCCAAACGGTGATGGCATGGCAAGGATGGCCATGATAACTGTTGTGTCGGATGGGTACTGTTTTGCTATCAGCTGAATCTAGAACTTCCTATCATCAAATGCTTTATCGAAGCAACATGTAGCTAACCGACAACTTGTCCTAGGGACGGATATAATTTTACTGCAATATACGTTACCACTTTCAGCCTTGCAAGTGATAACAAAATGGCAGACGTGCAAATCGAGGTTTCCGGTAAGATATCTCCGACCTAGGATCCGAAATGGCTCCAAATTAACGGATGTTATACAGCATTGGTCATCATTGTGTGGAATTCTGAAATATATCAAATCCAAATTCTCAGCTGGACAGTACACATAGCCACATACAGCATCGGATGCTGTTCACTACAACAACCAGAACAAATTGCAGATCCCCAGACTGATACTGAAGACTTTCCCGCAGAGGAACTCTGATATGATATGTTTAGCAGGCAACACGGTAGTAATAGGGAGACTTGAACACGTTCTTGTGAAATTTTATTACTGCCTGCAGAATTTACAGGGTACTTACAGAAAACATAAATCTCGTGAAAGAACATTTCAGACATGCACAATACAAGCACAATATGCTACCCAGCATTTATCTTCCTCACCCTTTGCATATACACAGAGTAATGTGGGGTAGTAAAAGCTTAAAGATAAAGTATTGCAGTCAAGAGATGACATGGCAGATATATTAACCTAAAGAACACCTCCACAATTTGAAAGCTAATGTAAAATAAGGAGGGATAATTACTCCAATATGGCACGCCTGGTGACTCAAGCTGTTTATCCAACAGTTTGCATGCATATGTCGAAGTAGCTCAGGGCCCCGAGTCCCTTAGTAGGTTTTGTTTTCCTGATCGAGGATGGCCATGTAATCGATCTCGGGTTTGATCTTATCATAAAGCTCAGGAAAGTGACCCACTGCACCGTACTTGACACGGACCTGTGTGATTCGGACACCCCAGTGTGAAGGCAGCAAAGAAACTAACACACTATCATAACGTTTTCATCAGAAAAAGTGCATGAGACAACCATCGACTTCCTGAATCATGCAATTTTCCCTCAAATCTTTCCACAGGCCAGGCACTTAACTTGGGCTCAAGGTATCCTAATCATCAAAATGACTCTGTCCCTAGCAACACGCTCTTGAAGTCTTCGAAACTGAAATCTACTCACAGTCGAAGTTTCCTTTCCTATTCCGAGAGGGCCTTTCTGTCAGGTCAAAGCAGCTCAGGACATCAAAGAGGCGCTTCCTATCCGGGTCAATTTGGCTTGGAAGTGTTGTGTGATGCGGCAGAATCACGGAGGCAACCAAGTCGAGCTCCTGTACATTTAGCTTGCGATGTTAATATGATATAGGCGAGGTGACGTGAATATACTTTTGGTGGTAGAAAAAGCACACCTTGTCATAGAGATCCAGATTAAACATTTTGCCAAATTCCTCCTTGCTCATGAAGGTGTCAGCATACAAGAAGGGGCCCCCACCCACCGAGCTCGTGTAGTCCTCCATCTCGCGCATATTAGTTACTGCCTGAGCACCTCCCAACAACTCCAACTAGTTGGATCGGGAGCCTCACCATGCAGGCAACCCAGCCGTATGGACCGGGAGCCTCACCTCACATGCGACCCAACCGTATGGATCGGGAGCCCCACCTTGCATGCCACCCAACCGTATGGACCAGGGAGCCTCACCTCACATGCCACCCAACTTTATGAACTGGGCCTACACCTTGCATGCCACCAACGTATGGACCGGGACTCACCTTGCATGCCACCCAACCGTGGACCAGGGAGCCTCCACAGCATCACCACTCAACCGTATGAACCAGAGACCTCTGCCCTGCATGCCACCCAACCGTATGAACCGGGAGCCTCACACCTTGCACGCACGCCACCCAACCGTATGGACCGGGAGCCCCACCTTGCTCGCCACCCAACCGTATGGATCGGGCCTCACCTTACATGCCACCCAACCGTATGGACCGGGAGCCTCACCTTTGCATGCCCACCCAACCGTATGGACCGGGAGCCTCACCTTGTATGGCAGCTTCTTGCGCACGGCATGGGGGATACCGTACACACCGAGATCTGCACAGCGAAGGGATAGGATTCTCAGTGGCTTCCTAGCCTGCAACAGTCAGGTTTGGTTGTAGGCAACAGAGTCCCGCCGATGCAACGGGTTTGGAAGCCCTGCTTGCCTGGCAAACCCGTCGACGGAACATGCTTCCCAACGCTTTCCTTAAGCATACATAATAATGTTTCCCAAGCACTACCAAGGAGAACGTGAGGGAAGTCACAAGGTCACATCCATCCCACTGGGTTAAGGGACGTTTTTAGTCGAGCGCCGAAGGTAGGTTTCCTCACCGTAAAACATGCCATAGTTCTCGCCTGGCACCAGATCCTCCTTCGGAGGGCTCGGGAAGATACCGCGGTTGCCCTCGCCGTGATCGTACACCCTGTTGTGCGTTTCAACAACTTGTGGCCATTTAACAGCTGAGAATGCTTCTTCAACTTGACCACCTTACAGAGACGAGGCGCTCCGAGCTACCGCGCAACTAATCACTACACTTTGCTGTCTAGATAGTGCTGCTGGAGAAGTTGCACCTGGAGGGGTAAACCAGAATGGGCCAGCAGCCGAAGAGCTTGGAAGCCTTGTTGATGGCCTCCGGCAAGGTGCGCAGAGGCAGCACGATGTCCTGTAAGAGGATCACCACGAGCAAAGGTGAGCGCTCTTGCACCAGTCGTTCGCATCTCCCTTTGCTCGTGAAGGCCAAGCACGGATATTGCTGGAAGGCGCAGTCAGGGAATGCAAAGAGCCCTCTGCGGGAGCGCACTTAGAGGGCGTCCGTTACTCCCACCCTCTTCTGACACATGTGGGGATCCTGCGAGAGGTCTTCACGTGCAAGAGAAAGGTGGCACTCGCACCACGACGTGGAGGTACCCACGGCAAGTTCGGAAGCCAGACGCGAGGCTCACGGAGTGGCAGAGGTCCAGCAACCGGTTGGGAAAGTGGAACAGATATGGAGTCGCCGAAAAGTGGGAAATAAGAAGGCCATGACTTGGGTTGTTCTGGCGTGCACCTGGTATACACGTTGGCACATCATCTCGACACGGATCTCGGGGGTTGCCGGCAGCTTCAGGAATGTCACCTTCGGCGGGCTCAGCCAACCGAAGAAGTACCTGTAAATGCCGGGTCGAGGGCAGGGAAAAGCAACGTTAGGGAAGGCCTAATATTGCAACAACCAAATTCTCGAACACGTTGACAACAACAGCCACAGTTATAACAAGGATCGCGAAAAATGTACTGTGGAAGTAGTGCGCGGACAGAATGCAGGAAAGACTTTTATTCAGTTTGAATGTGTCGTATTTTCGCCGTTCACCTCAAAGAGCAGTAAGTGAGCCATAATCCGTCTACACGTCCTCACCAAAAACAGTGCAGCTGTCCGAGATGCAGGGAGGACTCTCACCCCGCGCAGGCGGTCGGGACGGGTCGTCACCTGAAGAACACGTTGTTACCGATCATGCCCATCTGATCGCGCAGCGCCCAGAATATGCCACGATTGTGACGAAAGACATACTCCAAGGTTGGGACGTACTCGTTCACAGGTCTGCGTAGATACATTATCAAAAATTCATTCAGTGTGTTTGGACCACAAAAGCGTGTTCCTTCACGCTTGGAAGCACCGAGGAGGATCGTCATACGTCGGGCTTTATAAGTATCTTTATTCACTTCACATCTGCTGGCCGACTGCAAGGAGATTATTCCAAAGATATCTTGAAGCACTAGTAGTTTGTAAACAGACAGCATTCTTCCGTGCCACTGCTAATACACATCTAAGGGCTTAGATCTGCACGCATGTCGGCACGGTCTGTACCAGCATCTCACACGACAGCAGCGCGAATTGCGAGGCCGACGTTCAGCGCCGTGAGTGCGCGCACCCCGACTTTGAAAGGAAACCCTTCACATGCATCCAGAACCACTGCTTGTACCAAAGCCCCACGTGGTTGATCTGCAGCCACTTGAGAGGATCGTAGGTGATATCTACAAACCGGCCCTCCATCACCACCGCGCTTTCTTCGCTGAATACGGAGGCCTCGACGAAGTCAGGGGGGTCCTTGGCTAGAGAGATCTCCGTAATGTAGTCACAGTACTTCTTTTGGTCGTGGAAGGGCGTGTACTTGACGTGGACATACGGCTTGGTCGGGATCACCTGCGCGGTGGGAAAGTGTTGGTCACCCCGAGAGCGGGAAACACAGCGCGTCCTCAAACTTGGCCAACGCCACAAGCATAGGCGAAGTGTCTACGACTGAAAAGACCAAGGGATTGCTTGATTCGACAAAAAGGAAATTCGCACTCGGTGAAGAAAACAGGAGGTGTACATCGGGAGGGTACCCACCTTGAGCTCAAGGCACACCAGAAGTGCCAAGCTTCCATGGGACCAGGGGAGCGCGTGCCACAGATCCTTGTACTCATTATCACTGGCAGCGCATACCACGTACCCGCTGGACTGAGCGAGCCGCGAGTGAAACAACGCCGTGGGGGATGTTTGTGGAACAGGAGAAGAACGCTCTCACGAGTCACGAAGAGCAACAGCCACTCGCGTAAGAGCGCAGCCAACTCTTGAAAAAGGATGAGAACTAAATAAGAGCGCACCGAGTGGCACGAACAAAGGTACCGTCCGCAAGAACAACTTCGTACGCCACGACGTTCTCTTGGTATAAACCGCTTATGTGACTGTATGTGGACATTCCGACGGCCATAGCAAGCCCTCCAAGAGTAGCTTCTTCAATTTCCAGATTGACGGCAAGCATGTAACCTCGCTGTATTTCCAAGATTGCAACGTGAACCCGCCACGCCCCACGACGATGGTGAACTTTCTCAAACGCAACAGCAGCTCTACGAACAGCAAAGCAACATGAACTCGGATGGCGTCCCGCAAGACAGCCCACCAAGATGCAGGTTTGGAAACCACTGCTTGCCGAGAAAACCGGCCCAATAATTGTCGGTTGCTGCTTCATATCCGTTTGAAATGCATCGCAACACAAAGACGACTGACGTTTCAAAAGTATCTTGGGGAGAAAATCCAGGAACAACAAGTGGATAGGAAATGGGGAAATTGAGGCAGTCGTGTCTGATTTCAAATATACCTTCTGGAGCCAACGTGTCATAGTCCCCACTTCGACGAGAGGCTCTGCGCGGACGATCATGTTCTTCTCATCAAGAGAAATGATATCACAGAGGTCGGCCACGTATATGCGCTCTGAACTTTCCTTGTACGTCGCAAACCGAGTGGAAAGATTCATCCACGCGGCCCGAGCTGTGCACATCGGCTTCTGCTTCTCTGGAGGCAGCTCGAAGCGTCTCTTGACACAGGCTGAAACGCGGTCCACCCGAGACTGGTGCAGTTGAGGGGATGCCAGGAATGTGTTGTAGACGAAAGCATGGATCGCCAGCACGTTGCGCAGGATGAAACTTAGAGGGAGCACCACATACATCATGGCCAGTGGCCGCAAGTGCGTTGCGACCACGTCAATAATTGGATACAGAATTTTCGGGACCTTCATTGTGGGTGATGCGGCTGTAGTAAGGTCTGAGAATGAAGAAGCTGACTTCGAGAGGAGAAGCACAGGCTTCTTCGAAAATTCTATTAAAGGTAGGGCCGCTCGCTTGACGGACCACTGCATATACACAGTACCGAGACCGGCTTGAAATGGGACGAAGTTGGTCTCACAACCAGGTACGGTACACCTCCAAACCGATCGTTATCGAGTACCTTGAAATTGAAAAGTGCTCTTCATCAGCTGAGATGTGTGTGTGTGTTAGATGAGTCCGTGACGAATATTCGATATTGATATATTAAGAGATAAAATATGATGGCCACTCGACTGTAGCCAAGGGGAATGAGGCAGTGGGTGGAACCCTATATGCACGAGAACCCTATATGCAAACGCCGCATTTTTATAACAAATCGCATATTTAACGAGTCGCAAATTGCGAATATTTCGGTGAAATCATGATATAATCGTGGGGACACTGGGAATTATGGATATAAATATTCATGTTAACATTATATTCGTTATCCCCATGTATGCGCCATACCATCACGAAGTAGCTCCCCAAAATAGCGCGGGATTTTAATAAATAGCGTGCAAACGCGTGATATATTCGATAGGAGGGGTAAACGACAGAATCGTGAAAGAAAACAGAAAACCGATCTAATGAGACGTGCAAGAAAAATAAATGCACTAAGTCGGCTGCGTCAGCAGACGATTTCGCGGTCCAGATGGGCCGATGCTGCCATCGGACGATTTTCTGATCGTGTACCTGCTAAATGCACTTTTGTTTGAAAACATGCAAAAACAGTCTGATTTTATCGAGTTTCGATGCGGATTCCCCATTGTTTTTTCATCACAGCGATCTTGATATTCCGAATTGGCGTCGCGGAGCCAGCGCGAACAGTGAAACACCAGATTTATACATTGGGACCATCAAAGATCTCGTTTGGATACGTCGTTTGGGTGATAACTGATATGGCGTATCGATGACGATGACGTCTACATCCCTCTTTGCATATAGGGTTCCACACCTACTCTGGCTGAGACCAGAGTTTACGAGCTGCGGCCGCTGCGCGGCCGATCGCGATTTTCGACACGACAAGAATGGAAAGCAGCTCGTAAACTCTGGTTCTTTTCGTGTTTTGGGCTGAATTTCGCTACCTTTTTTCTCCCGAACTGCCGCACGGACCGCAACAGAACGGATTTTCGACACGTTATTGAGATGTCTAGAATTTTTTGTGGGACCTCTAGCGAAAATTTTCCAAGAGTTAATACCCCATAGATACGCTTAGAATTTATCTTGTGTCTTTAGACCGTAAGCATCCTTGAGAATGGTCGCTCCAAAAGCGCGTTTTGCGCACACGAAATGCGTGAGTGATTGGTGGCGTACAAGCGCAAATCTGCACGGGTGGATGCGCGCGACCGCGGAATACTAGTCCTAAGGTGAAATATTTTCCACTTTTCCTTGTCGCATCCTTCACATATGCGCGTGGGTATGGAACTATACATGGCTGATAGGTTAATTCTCTCTCCATAGGATTGGCGCACCAAACCACGCCTAAAAACGTCCACACCTCATGAAACCACGCGCTTAATAGCTCTTTCGAAAGGTAACACCTTCCCCTATAAGATGCATACCCCCCTTGCTTCATTAAACCTCATTATCTTTGCGTTATTGGCCATGGCTTGGCACTGGCCAGGATTTTTCAAAATTTGATTAAAAATTTGGGTGCGCTTTTGGCCTGAAAAAAAATTCAAAATTTGATCAAAATTTGGGTGCGTTCTTCAAAATAAGTCAAAATTTGATTAGAAGATGTAAAAAGATAGATTAAAAATATGGGCGGGATTGGTGAAAAATCTGGGGGGAATATCGAATAATTATGTCTCCGCGATCGCGATGGCTGCTGTCATTCCCATACTTTACACGTCGACGTGAGACGTGACACAGACGGATACCGCATTACCGCCGCAATTCAAGTTCTGATCTTCTCAAGTATCTTCAAGGCAGTCAAATTGTGAAAGTGAGGCCATCCGTTGAGTGTTCTCAGCATTCGGAATGCATGTCCTATCTCTCGTAGCAGCTTATTCTGATTCTTCCGGAGAGGATTCCGATGGTGAAACAGGCTTGCGCCCTGTCCACCTGCATGGCGCTGACGGAGGGCTCCGATCGTCCTAGCGATAGCGATATCGACGACTCTCTTCGTCGCCCGAGGTCTCGGCTAGAGCTAGCTTACGCCAGGAACAAGTCGTTGCCTCTTGTTAACGCTTTCGACAAGTTTGTCGCAAACGCGTGCATATGATGGTACAAACATTCTCGGAATTGAACGAACTTGACACTCGCGACTGGTCATAAGCATCATTAATATTCACTGGTGCCGGTGACTGATCGAGCAATTCTCAACACAGCATAAGATCGTAGAGCTACAAAATTTTTAAAATTCTGATACCCTGATATCGAACGCTGAACTCTTACATGCAAGCCCAGATTCCAACATGAAAAAGTATGAAAACAGCAGTAAAATGTATCCGTCAAAATTGATGTTATATCACAAAATACGAATTATTGTGTACAAAAGCTGTGAGCAGAACTGTCTTAGCACTCTAGCACTGGCACGCGAACAGCCACCTAGTACTTGCGAAGGCAAAACAATAATGAGTCCACTAGCCTGACCTCCGGTCAGAGTCTACTTATATCTCAATGCCCTGTCACATTTCCCAAAACTGTAACGGGTTCTAGCCCTTAAATCTTCATCTGGCCAATAGAAAGTCATTATTCCATGCCAGCTCTAACAATGTTACCGTTCACCGCATTCTGACTGACACGTCAGCGGCAAAGGAGTCACTGCCATCTTCGTCTTATCATTCCCTGGTCACTTGATGGTGACCATATCTTCTCTGACAAGTCTGCATCTCACAGATGGTCATCTTCGTAAAGCCTGTCATGCTGTCACCACTGTCATTCGTGTCACCAGCTGAACAAACCCGGCGCGGTGGTGATGTAGCAAAAAGCAACGCTCTCGTGCGCGGAGCAGCCTCCTTGATCCACCAATGCAGGATGCCTGCCCCTGGCTTCACTTGGAGTGTGGATTCACAGAAACACCACGGGGTCGATGAGAACAGCCTGGTTCCACCAGTGCACATTGTGCCCCTGGGCTCACCAGGACTCATAAGGATGCGCAAGAACCATTGCACGTCGTTGTCGCGATACACATATAATAAAAACAAATAATATTCTCGTGAATCCGCTCAGAGTTTAAGCTGCCAACTTCCAGAACTGCTCAAGAGCCTGGATCCACCAGTGCACCTTGGGTGCCCCTGGGCTCACCATAACTCAAGGCACAGCTAATCCACAGTTGATGCTGAAAGACAAATAATATTCTGGTGAATCCGCTCAGAGGTAAGCTGCTAACTTCCAGAACTGCTCAAGAGCCTGGATCCACCAGTGCACCTTGGGTGCCCCTGGGCTCACCATAACTCAAGGCACAGCTAATCCGCAGTTGATGCTGAAAACCAAATAACATTCTCGTGAATTCGCTGAGAGTTAAGCTGCCAACTTCCATAACTGCTCAAGAGCCTGGATCCACCAGTGCACCTTGGGTGCCCCTGGGCTCACCATAACTCAAGGCACAGCTAATTCGCAGTTGATGAAAACCAAATAATATTCTCGTGAATCCGCTCAGAGGTAAGCTGCTAACTTCCAAAACTGCTCAAGAGCCTGGATCCACCAGTGCACCTTGGGTGCCCCTGGGCTCACCATAACTCAAGGCACAGCTAATTCGCAGTTGATGAAAACCAAATAATATTCTCGTGAATCCGCTCATAAGCTGCTAACTTCCAAAACTGCTCAAGAGCCTGGATCCACCAGTGCACCTTGGGTGCCCCTGGGCTCACCATAACTCAAGGCACAGCTAATTCACAGTTGATGCTGAAAACCAAATAATATTCTCGTGAATCCGCTCAAAGTTAGGCTGCCAACTTCACCATAACCCAAGGCACAACTAATTCCCAGTTGATGCTGGAAAAGAGATAATATTCTCGTGAATTCGCACAAAGTTAGGCTGAAAAGTGCTTTTTGTGCACTCCAGGTGGCTGGGGAATTGAGCCACCACCCCAGCTCTTTGGCACCTGACAAAAACTGCCTTGCCATAGTTTTTTCCAATTTAAAATAAGTACGAATTCCGAGACGAAGATATTCTGAGTGAACGCGAATGCGTAAAACAACTTGTAATACAAATAACATGCTCGCGTGCGTATTGTGTGCGCGAGCGAATCCGGAGGTAACCGCAACATAGTCCACAATAAGAAGGCAAGTCTTTCAAAAGAAACCACTCTTAATTAACGCAAAGTTTAGGCATTCAGCCTCGAATATACTGTCTCACTGCGTCCATAATAACATATCAGCTAATTACAGAACCAAGAAGTGTCCACAACTGTGCTAGGCGCTAATCCTGCGCTCATTCATACACAAAGAGCAACGCGCATCCGCAACGCGAGTCAACCTGCCACAGTGGGGGACCCAGACTCAGGCGTCTGGGTCCCCACTCTCGAGTGAGTAAAACTACTTCTCTGTATATATACACTGATATACGCTGCGCGTTTGCCCACGAATCCAGTGAGTGGGAAATTGGAAAAGAGCTACTGGAAAGCTCTCCGTCCGGACTCTCTGATATCATCATCACAAATCTGTCTCGTGACCTCCAAACTACCAGTCACCTGTCCGCGCATCGCGCTCTCACCTCTGCGCGACCACCACCTGTGACACATTATCTCCCTGCCTCCTACGATCGTGCCCACGTCGTCAGTCGTCATCCAAACATCTGCCACATGCACCATCGGCTGTACTCTGCATTCTGTGTCACATCTGAAACCAGCCGTAAACTGTCATCAGCAGTCTGCATCGCCAGTGCCACATAAGATAATCTGTCATGCGTACGTCACACCTGTGTCACAATGTGTCACCAGCTGGACAAACCCGGCGCGGTACCATGAAACGCCGGCGTTTGTTACATGGCGGTGCGGAGGGAGTGGTTTCTGAGCCCGACCCCTCTGCGCTCATATATTCCGTGTCAAGGTCCTGACTGACCCGCTCTCGCGCCAGCCGTCGTGCCTCACGTTCTCTGGACTGGACAGAGGCAGCGCTTGGCTCTGCCTCGCCCTCCGTGGTAAAGTACTGTGTTGATGCTCAGCCAATGGGACCAAGGAAGAGTCCCCTCTCTCAGCGCAAAGCTCGTTCACCAGTAGACTGGAGGCTTGATTCAGACTGGCTTAGGCCAGTGCACTGAGTGCTCCTGGATTCGCCTTGCTGAACAAGCGAAAGAACGAAACGCGTGCGGCCAGCGAACGCCTAAAGGTCCAGCACTGTGCTTCAGCGCTCTGAATCAGCAGCAGATGCAGAATATTCGTGCGAGGAAGAGTTAAAGCTGGGCCAGTGTGCTGAGCACTTCTGGATTAGCTGGGCCAGAGTTCATCAAGAGCACAATGAAAGTGAGGGCAACTCCCCGACACCAAGAATAGCACTGATACGCAGCGGTGTAAGCTAGGCCAGTGTGCTGAGCACCCCTGGATTCACAACACCACTGCTAATCAAGGGAACCATGGCTGGCATAAAGCTCACTCCCCAGTCCAGTAAGCAAGTACCAGGTCGCTGGCAGAGTTGGGAGCTAAGCCAGTGTGCTGAGCACCCTGGATTCGCAGCACTACTGCTGATTCAGAAGGTGGCCTGTGACATGAGGGCCTCACCGGCTGACCAATACCGTAGAAAAGATAGAAGAATTCTCCAACACATTATGATAAAGCACTAGAAGGTCACTCCAGTAGTAAGCAGCACTCCAGGCTGGAAAAGTAATTAACTCCGAATCCACCAGGTAACTGTGTCACACCAAGGAATATCGCTTGAAAGACCACTCAGTTGTCGCCTTCAGGGCTGATGCTGCTGCCAGTCCTCTGGCAAGCTCTTCCCCTGCTTCAGGCTTAGGCCAGTACACCAGGGGTGTCCCTGGATTAACCGTCAGACAAGGTGGAGCTGCCCAAGAAACCGTAAGTTGCAGTTCCAGACATAGGGCAGTGATTCACTGCTGATCCACTTCTTCGCTGGTAAGTAAAAGCAGATGTCGCCGCTGATTAGCTCCTAGGCCAAGCACACCTGCCTTTCAGCTAGGCCAGTACACCAGGGGTGTCCCTGGATTCACTTCAGACAAGGTGGCCAGCTGGAGAACCCACTGAAAGGTAGTTCATCAAGGTGCACATTAGCTGTTGATCCACTCTTAGCCGGTAAGACAAGGCAGATGCCGCTGCTGATTAGCTCCCAGAGTAGAGCACACCCATATCCAATCGCGCACGAAAATTTGTGGCTTAGTATATAAATGTCATGATTTTGTATATAAATAACTCAAGCCAACTCACTTCCGAATATAAATTATATACTCC
>LGRX02025539.1:36188-56154 GCA_001247695.2 Cymbomonas tetramitiformis | reverse complement strand
ATTTTATACGACGAATTTTATCCAAAGATCTGTCGAAGGCGTCGCACCTGCCTACGCGTGGAGCGTACACATGCGTCGCATATCCAAGGAGCGTCCATTTATTTTATCTCCGATTTGATCTGACGAACAGTTTTCAAATTTTGCCTACGTGGAACCAAAAAACGCGACGCAAGAGCGTCGCGTCGCGTAAATGTTGGACAAAACATCTCTGCGTATCTAGATAGCGTGTTACGCAAAAGATGTTTGTCCAAACATCTCCGCGACGCGACGCTCTTGCGTAACTTTTGCGTAGCGTTTTACAGTTTTCCAACCAATCAAATCGCTGCGATCAAAAGTTACGCGACGCGACGAAATTTCATTTTACCCAAACCAGATTTAAGGACGGGACTGAACTCGAGTGTTTTCCAAGTGTGTACGTGCACACCTCGTGGACAGATATCAATTCGACATTTGCTGACATCATGATGACATGGTATCGCGAAACCACAGTTTCCAAACCGTGGTATCCCGAAACCACAGTTTCCAAACCGTGGTTTCGCGAAACCACAGTTTCCAAACCGTGGTTTCGCGAAACCATGGTTTGGGGGAACGTGACACGCGATCAGCATATCCCCCGCCACCCAGGCGCCGCCAGGCGGAATATTCGGGGGAATATCGCGAAAAGCGTGGTTTCGCGAAACCACGGTTTGTAAACCATGGTTTCGCGATACCACGGTTCAATAAGTAGCCACTAAACCACGAACTTCTCATTAGTACGATCATAGCATGCTAAAGGCATGCTAATGACACTATATACCTAAAGTAAGTAGATTATTCAAGAGTTTGACGATTATTCAAGTCTACGGTGTATGGTAAGAGTTTTGTCAAATCTACGGTGATGCGGGTACCATATCAAATCTATCGCGTCGCGACCGCAAATCCTTTTCAGCAAATCTCCCATTTAATTACTGGTGATGACTGTATCAAACCCCGCTCTGCAACGCTTCATATGTGTGTGTCAACGTTGAAAGTATTGGAATTGGTAAAATTCAAGTTGTATCGAAAATACCTAGATGACGATGCATTGCATATAGATTATTGTCAATATCTCATCATTGCTTTCGGTGCCTCTTCAGCTGTACAGTACTGTACACGTTTACAATATATATACGTTGGGTTTCAGGTAAGAGGTATACGAAAATAAAAAATAGAAAATACGCACCGACGGTGCACAAAAGTACATGCATGTAGGTGACTAACCTCTGCTCCTTATGATTTGGAACCGGACCAAATTACCTTACCTTACTTACCTTACCTTACCTTACTTAATCAGCAAAGCGCGAATCCCAACGGGCGACACAGACGCACTTCCGATCTCACGATCGTCAGACGCTAACGATGACAGTGCCACTGCAGTCGCGTACATTTATCGCGACGCCACCCTCGCGTTATGACATGGCATGTTGGGAAGCAAAAAGCGAAGCACTGTCGCGCACATGATCCTACGGTCAGATGGCCTAGTGGAGATCTCTTTTTGAGATCGATCCGCCTAGTATTCTACATAATTATCGGGCGTTGCTTTGTTTTTCATAATCAGCCGACGTGGCTGACTATGCCTCCCGAATGACGATTATTCGATTCATATATATCAGATATTCCGATGTACATTCATGAACGTGTCCGTAGCGTAGAATCTGATCTTATCACACAGGTGTATAAATTGGTAATGCCACTTGTCAGCGAAGCATCCCATCTGAGGGATTTCTAATTATTGATTAAATTGTATCGAAGCACAAGTAATCACTGCTATTCATATACCCCATTCGCACAAGCACACGCTCACAACTCGCTTCCTGTATCGCAAATGCCACACTTGCATATCGTGATGCCATCTGCGCATTTGCTTGAATATATGTGCTTGATTGTCATGATTGACATTTTATACTCGCATGGTAGTGCAAATGGCTGAATTTAAATGTATATCGTCTCCATTCGCATGGCGTCTTGGTAGATATCCCGTTGGATGCATCCCAACCGACACGCAGGCTCGACAGTTGCGATACAGGAAGCGAGTTGTGGGCAGATATATTTCATAATTGCACCATGCGTGTTTGACATGCAGACGATGTAGAAGGGAGACCACTAGATCGCATCGCGACATGCGAGCACGACGTCTGCAAATATAAATGTATTAAAAGGAAGAACACTGTGCCACTTGCGTATCTTTATAATTGTAGCATGTATGCGCGTCCACACAATGCATATAAACTCAGAAATGTCTGCACGAATTGCCACTGCGTTTATGCCGTTTAGCGACGACGGCTGTAAATACATGTGCGCCATGCGCAGCGGATGCAGTGCGAGGAAGACAGATACGCTGTCCGGCTAAGCTCGCTAGGGAACAAACTGACAATCATATAACTTGTGTCTGGCCGAAGCTTTATGCTCTCGGAAACCCAGACAGTGAAACGATGACTGTACTACTGTACTGTACTACTGTACAGTACAGTGCTAGGATGTCACGGACACGAGACGGAAGCAGGGTCAGGCTAGGGGCTAGTCAGAGCCCATAATAACTAAGCCTAAACCCGAAGTCCAGCACACCACCCGTGGGTGTGACTACCTAGCAAAGCAGGTACAGGAATACAGCCACGAGACATAAACAAACACCTAACATTCACTTCGGTGGAAACCGATCACTTCTAGCTGGGTGCCGGGGTCCTGACCCGGTCATCCCACTACTGGGCTAAAGCTAATCAAGCTACCAGGATAAATGCCAAGAAACCTAGCCACTTTGAGGCTGGTCAGCGGGGCTGAGTTCAGCGGCCGGATGCAAAGTAAATAAGAATCCTGAAGTGAATTGTAAGTTGTCTGTCACCGATTGAGCACCACCAGGCCCAAGTGGGCAAGGTGGATCCACAGCCGAAAGTAAAGCAACTGAAGAACCGAGATAAGCAAAATCCCACGGCTGTTCGAGCATTGAAGAAAGAGACAAAAGAACTCGATCGTCAGGTGGCCAATCACGGATGTCCAGAGAGCCAAGCGGCGGATCCGGAGCAAAGAGATCTCCAGTAGACCGATGGACGGTGACTCCGGGCTCAACCAGGCCCCTGTCACCACCGCCCACGGCAACCAAAGATGCCGTAGCACTGGCCAACAGAGAACAGCAGAGCATCGAGGACATCAGTGCACACCGGAGAAAACTCGGCGGAGCCCGTGGACGGCAAACCGGAGCTGCTAGTGGCGATGCTCCCCCGTCAGAGTCATGCTCAAGAGTGCCGAAGGAGTCAAAAGCCACTTGCTGCCCGCCGTCAGAATCATTGTCAGAGCCTTGGTCGTTGTCAGAGACTTCAGAGCCAATGTCAGAAGTCTCAATCGTCATGCCAGCAAACAGCGGAGCCGGTGCAGAGTCGCCAAGCCAAAGCGATGGGACAGAACCAGGCAAGCCGAGAGAGCCAGGGACAGCCACTGGTGGGTCATGAGCCGTAGGCACACCACCAGCCACGAGTGCAGAGGGATCCCGAACCGCAGGCGGTGGCGGAATCGAACCCCGTGCACCCGAGTGGAACGTGGCTAGAGGAAAGTGAGCCTCGCCGTCATCGCCAGCTGCCGCATCCTGAGCGGAAGCCGCCGCATCCTGAAAGTGCTTCAGAGATGTGGGCTCAGCCGGCACAAAGGAATGCGCCGACAGCTCGCACACCTCTGGGCGACCCTCCATCGTGCAGAGCGACTCAAAAGCGTGCTCATCCCCCGCGTCATAGAAACGCTGGAAACGAACAGCCAAGCAGTCAGTCTCGTAGTCTTCAACCGCACCACAATAGTGGGCAGAGTGAAGACCGCCGTTGGGGCATTCAGCATGCCAGTGCTTTAAACCACTTTGTGCACACACCGCATTCTGGCAGTGGGGCACGAAGGCACCACTCTTTTTGTCAAATGAGACATGAGGAGCGGTGCGAAGCGGTTTAACACCAGCACGATGATGCTTAGCAGCAGAGCGGGTAAGGTGCTTGCCCGCAGGCGGAGGCCCTTCCCGCTGCTGCCGCTTCAAGTCACGAATGTCCTGTTGCATGCGCTCCAGCTGCTTCTGCAGACTGGACAACGCCGCAGCCAGGTCAGACGCGCCATCGCCGAATGACAGAGCAGATATAGGGGTGCCAGAGACTTTCAGGCCGTGGCGGAACTGCTCCCGCACACGAGCCTGAATAGTCAAAAGAGACACGCCCTGCCGCTGGTCAGCCCGAGCCAAGGAATTAGCCAAATCACGGTATAAAGCCGAATTGCCGAGAGCCTTGAGAAACTGCCGCTTCACCGCGTCCTCTGGCAAGTTGTGGGAACGTTGAACGTCCCGCAACAGGCCATTGAACTCACGGATGCCACGGTCAGGATCCTCGCTGCTGGGGATGCGAACCGCCAGCAGCGACTCAAAAGAGTCAAAGGGCTCTGAGCGTTCCTGGAGCATGCGTACCACCTCAAGGGCAGCACGCTTGCCATCTCCAGGAACGTCAGACCCAGAGGCCTCAAGCCAGTCACGAGCAGGCGAGCCAGGGCGAGCCAGAAACGTCAGAGCCGAAAGCAGCAATTCATTGGCCTCATGCCTAGCCTCAACAGTCATGTTGGCCAAGTCAAACAGGGGAGCAAATGCCTGTGACTGGAGTAGAAACTGTGCGCGAAGCTCATGCATAAGCTGTGAAAAAATGTCCACTGCGTCGGTCTCTGTGCCAGCGAAGCGGTCCGATTTGTCTCCGAGAATTTTCGTGGCAACGACTTTTGCAACCTTCCTGTCAAAATTTTCGCGAGCTAGCTGCTGACATTTCTCAAGAACCTCTCTCGCAGCTGCGGTGGTCGGAGCTGGCAGCTGCGGTGTCTGCGGTGTCGCTGAGTGCTGTGCACCCACATCATCAAAAATCGTTTCTAATCTACGGACGCGAGACCGCGTCATTCTGTTTGCTGTAGCAACCATGATGGATAGACTACGGAAGAGCTGAGCAAGCGAGGGTGGTGGCATAAGATTCCGCACAGCGGCCAGACAACCTGTAGAAGTCTCAGCAGAACAAGATCAAAACTCACAGGTCGTGAGCGTAAGCATGAGAGCGGCCAAAATCCGCAGCGTGTGGAGCGACCTCGCCAGAGCTAGTGGCGCACGCAGCAAATCAACTCTCGTCGCGACGATACTGCTGCAAAAAAAACAATCCGTCACAAATTGCTGATCTCCTGCGCAGCGAAGGCGAGCACAAGGCGTGCCGCCATCACTGCCAAGCTAAAAGGCCATACCGCGAGAATAATACACCACCGCCCAAGTGGGCGCTCAGCCCCTCCTACGTCCTACTTAGCCGAACATGGCAACAGCAAGGCGCTGTGCCATCATCAGAATCACCGGAAAGCCGGTGCGGCCTATAACCTGCGAGGAAGACAGATACGCTGTCCGGCTAAGCTCGCTAGGAAACAAACTGATAATCATATAACTTGTGTCTGGCCGAAGCTTTATGCTCTCGGAAACCCAGACAGTGAAACGATGACTGTACTACTGTACTGTACTACTGTACAGTACAGTGCTAGGATGTCACGGACACGAGACGGAAGCAGGGTCAGGCTAGGGGCTAGTCAGAGCCCATAATAACTAAGCCTAAACCCGAAGTCCAGCATGCAGTATCAGATGGAGCGCTGGCGCTGCGACACCGTTGGATGACGGATATATTGATAATCAACCATGCGCCGGAGCCAAGGATATGGCGGATATATCTATACGAAGTATATAAACTTCGTATATATATACCCGCATGGTAGATGATCAATATGCAATATCTTTGGATGCGGCACATGATATATAATCGATATCCAATATATGCATACTTTATGTAATCGAGTATGCATATATGCACATGTTCGATATCGATTATACATCATGCATGCACGGCATGGTAGATTATCGATGTATGTACGCATGAAAATTTTCATTCTTCGCGAATGCTCGACTCCTGCGATTACATTGCAGGCCCTGTGGATGCACGGCCAACATGCATACATCGTGCAAACATGCAAGCTGATGCACGAATGGCATTATCGATGATGGAACATGATGGCAGCATATTGCATGTGCATTACTCGTGATATTTCACAAGGTCAATATATGCGTATTTAATTTCTAATTATACATAACGATGCCTGTGACACAATCAAAAGTCAGCGATCGTCACAGCTGCTTGAATTTCTGATCGAAATGACGATATGTTCTCATCTTCACCATTATTCAAGAGTTTCACAATTAATCAAGTTATGATATATTAAGTTGAACATGCTAACATAAGTTATTATATCAGTGTTAGTATCCGCGTAGAATCCGCGAATAAATTGATTACTTGATTTACAGTAATGATCGGCACATAAGAATGTCACAAATTTCCGTTCGGTCCAGATATTCTTAGGCTATTTAGTCATTTCGTCCAAATTATTCTTAAGGATTGGCCATCGATCGAATCGACGATACGCCACCTGGCGGTGCCAATATTCTTAGCATCGTGGATTCTATCATACCTTCATACAGTAGTCGCACTGCGATCGACCGGTCGAGGCAGAAACCTCCCAAATTCGAAATTTGACCTCTTGAAAGCTCTCTAAAAAATAATGCATGAAGCACACACCTTGAGTACTGTAGGACAGTTGACTTCCCCCAACCAGTCATGGACACCGAAGTTAGGAACGCGATGAGGTTATTACAGCAAGATAAAAATGAAGGACTTATTACGCAAGAACAGTATGCCCAACTCCGAGCCAGAACAGTCGATCAGATTTTGCAGCCCCCCGTGCCTACGGCTATCGAGAACCACACCGTCGATCGACTTTCTTCCCCCCAACCGCTCCAAGAGAAAGACAGTAATAAAAGTTCGCCTTCAACACAGTGCGACGCAAGCCTCCCGCAGTAAAATGTGGCGATATTCAGGTGATATATAGGCTGGTTTCGACCGGTCAACGCACGCACCTCTCTGGAAAAATGTTAGCCGCCTTTATGATTTTATTATCGCGATAATTTTTATGATAATGAGTGGCAATTTTTTCTTTTGTATGGTATTATTACTGTATTTCTGAGGAGTATTTTGACACGCGTTTCGAGACGAGTAGAGGCTCATCAGTATGGCAAAATCCGGTCGCAAAAAACAGCCGTCTGATCCGCTTCTTGTGAGCGTGGAAATCCACCTACGACAAGTTGTGAGCTGTGCCACAGCAGCACTACGCACGTTGAGTTTGGCGAAAGGGAATTTTACCGCGCTCTCGCAGGGGGCAGCTGGTTCGCAATCCCTCTCTCAGCTTTCCGACTCACAGGTTGTCACAAGAAATCTACTCGAAGCTGTAAAGCTGCTGGATACGAAGGCGCGCGCCACAGTAACCACAGCAAGGCGCGCTTTAATCTCGAACAAGGAAAGTCATGAATCTGAGTGCGCAGCGCATCTGGGAACCAAGGATACTAAGGGCCCTAGTGCGAGAACGATAAGGCGTAAAAATCTCCGAGAAACACGCAGAGAGAAGCAGTCTGATAAGAGTGACATCGAGCCAACAGACAAAACAACATCCAGCGTGCAAACTCCCTCGAAGAAACAGAGCTCAGATAATTTGTGGAACACTTGCGCATCTCCAGCAGAGTCTGGGGAGACTGAACCAAAAACACCAGCCACCACATCATCCTTAGTGGACCTAGTACCTATGTCCACAGGGAGGAAAAGGGCAAAAGGTAGCACTGGTGACAAAGGAAATCGCAAGAACCCCAAGGCAAAAAGATCGTTTACATGGAGAAAGGGAAAGCGCTCAGAGTCAGTGCCAACAGTGGAAAAGCAAATCACGGAATCTGTGCAGCGTTCGACATCTCTTAGCCCTGAGGGGCGATCCATGTTTAAAGTATATGACCGATAATTTTGCCAGGCAGTGGAGCCACTACAATCAGACACAATATTAACTGTAGAAAGGGCATCGCGACAAGCTCACTTGAGGGGCTCACGCCTTGACAATCGCAGGATAATATTGTTCCAGCACCTAGATCGCGCCGCTTTTCCCACGAAGGTTTTTCCAGCGGCTGTATTGTGTTGAATTCGCGGTGAGAGGATCCAGAGGACCCGTGGGACCGCGGGGGACGGCTTACCCATAATCCTAAGAACCCGATCAGTCGAGGACTGCTTAGGATCCCACAAGCCTAGCCACCACTTGCAAGCCTGTTCCTCAAGTAGATTGCTGACTAAGCCCCTGTCTGTTTAAAGTTCATGCACCGCATACGAACGTTAACCTGTGCCACTGCGGAGTGGGTAACTGTTTAGCTCTGCCGTCAGCTTCAGGGTTCGGGGCCACAACACATCTTTGCCGACCGAGTTCCTTGCTTTGCAAAAGTGTGCAGTATTGAATAGGAGATAACTTAATAGTGGTAATAGGCTGAGAGGGCACGGCGCCCTATAAAAGCCCACTCAACGTTATAATTGAGTCTTTTTTCCTTTTCTATAGGCTGGTTGCAGGTGATATATAGGCCGAATTTCAGGTGATATATAGGCTGAATTTCAGGTGATATATAGGCTGGTTTTCAGGTGATATATAGGCCGAATTTTAGGTGATATATAGGCTGAATTTCAGGTGATATAGAGATCGCGGTGCCAGTCGGGGGTCCCTACACCCGCCTTGGCACGCTCGGTGCCCTTTAGAAGTTTAGATCATAAATCGTATATAAGCCCTCGCCCTCGGATTTCTCATTATCTCCGGTCCCAATATTCTTAGCTCCTGGCGGGTTAAGAATATCCCCATTTCTTTTTGCGCGGTGTTGATATTCTTAGCGATTTTTTCACAAATCCGCTAGCGATATTCTTATAGCATGATATTCTTAAGTGCGAATCATTACTGTATATCAAAAAGCACGCAACGTTACGCTCAAGTCGTTCCAGTGTCGCTGTCGTGAACAGTGAACAATGCCGTTGTGACCATTGAACAGTGTGCTGTCAATAACCCTTACGCCGTGACACGCCGGAAGCGATCTTATAAATAGATATTGCGCAACAAAATGGGTCGAGATTTATATAACGTGAATTCAGAAACCGTGAATGCTATACATACACGTGGCATAGAAATCCTTTGCTTCTGCCCCAACTTAGATTTCCATATTTATATGGATGCATTGTGGCATCGTTAAAAACAGTAATCACTATCTTTCTATTTTAAGACTAAAGGTCGATCGTTGGCGGAGCGGGACATAAAAGTAGTGGCCTTGAAATACATATTTGTGATACATATTGGATTTTAATCTGTAGTGACTACACTTGCGCGAAAAATTATTCAAAAATTCGATTTTTAAAATTTTCTAGAAAATTTTAAAAAAATTTGACCCCCCCTTTTTGGGCCCTTAACACTGTAGAGGCAGAATTAATTGATTTTACAGTGTTAAGGACCCATTTTGGCGTTTTGATTTGATTCTGATTATGCCTGATTGACAACCTTGCTCATGCATGCTCATGATGATATATTATGGCTTCCCTAAGTGAATGCTCTTATCGTAGTTTCTAAGGTTGGCCATTGCATGATCCAAAATCTAACTTTTAGATCTGTTTGGCTAAAAATATAAAATGGTTGATTTATTTTACCTTAAAAATTACAAAATTTTTAGTTTTTTAAACCACAAGGTCCCACCTCTCACGGATGCTATCAGTGTTCGTATCGTATCGTATAGTATCATAACGTATCGTATCGTATCGTATCGTATTGTCAGGGTTATGACCGATGACATATGTGTCATACATGTCATACGTGTCATACCTGTCATACATGTCATACCATGTCATGTCATGTCATATATTATTATGACAGTCGGTCATGTCATATATTATTATGACAGTCGACAGTATGGTCGATCATGACTGTACAGGTCGAGTCGCGTCATACATTTATGACAGTCGTCAGTACGGTCGACGATGACTGTACATGTCGCCAGATGATTATGTCATATCATCAGGCATCCCTGTCATCGAGAGTTCGTATGATTGAACTCGAAGATGGCAAAGCAAAGATACATCTTGGAAACAAACCAAGAACCATCTTTAGCTTTCAGCATGCGCAGAACTCGCATGTGCAGCATGAACGAACTAGTCGTTACTACCATGCTGGTCGTTCAACCTACGTCTCGGGTTCACAACCCAATGGCGGTACCATCTAAGATGATGGGTGACGTAGGTATAAAAGTGAGGAAGCGTTGTGCTTCAGCAGATCCTCTTACAGAGACTGCACTCACAAACCCGCTCATCCGTACACTCGCATTGCTGTCCAACTTTGCAGTGTTTCTTTTGTATATTGATAATATATTCACGGCGCTTGTATCTACAGCCGTATCAGTGGTATTCTAAAAGTCGTCCAGGCACGATACTCGAGAACCCAAGTGGGTGCAGTGATAGACATAGCATATTTAATATTGTTCGCAGGTTGCAGGAGGCGCACATACGATAGCGCTCGCATAAAATTGAATATCTGCAGCCCGAATAATATACGTTCGCATATCGACAACGCAGAATTGCGCGAGAAGATTTTCCGCAGCGCACTCGCAGAAACAGCTGATCGCACATATACGCGATAAGGTGTGCATATGACATATATCGGCGCAGCAATGAAATGTACACGATAAATGGTTCGCGGATATATGCATGTTCGCAGATGCGATAAAACATCGGCAAAATCGTTTCCGCGCGGAAAATCATCAGCGCAGTATCGCAATTTTCATGATTGCGCTGAATTGCTTTTTGTACGGCCTCATATATGTTGATGCGCGATGATCACTAAATTGCAGATGGCAGCATGCGCGATGGTCGCATACTGCGCGATGGTCACATATTTTGCAGAAGTTGATCGCAGCATGCGCGCGCTTGCAAGAATCACGTTCGAAAATTGTCTAGAATAATATATGACATAGTGGTCATCGACAGAATTTTGATTTGTACACATGTCAGCGCTCGTATCATATGCTGATGAATGGCGACGACAATTCATACTTTTCATCAGCAGCGCGCTCGCATTTGTATACAACGTACATCAGCGATTTTTGCAAATCATCTCTACGCACTGTTTACAATCACTGCGTGCAATGATTTATGGCCTGTCAGCATAATATATACCTTTCATGATTTCATAAAATGCGAGGAATGCTCGATTTTAGCACGTACAGTTTTAATGTGTCTACATGCAGTGAGAAGCACACATGTGTACGCGCGATAAAATCATATGCAGAATGATTGTATATATGCAGGAATGCTTAGAGCACATGATCGCTATGCTGTGGATACATACTGCTGTGAATGCCTTATTATCATACTGCAGCAGATTCCAATGTTCTGATGACCACACAAATACTTTTGATCATCAGCATTATACTTATCAGCAGCACAATGATCTGTGCACAATATGTGTGTGCAGATTAGCACACACACACATACACTCATTTCACTTACAGCAATCATTAATACACAGTGCATATACTTCTATATCATGCACACATCTTATGCTGAATGATTGCAATGTTGTAAATGGTACATACTTTATTATACTGTACAGCTTGATCACGATAACAGCTGTAGTACATAGAGCATAAGCATATTGCAGTGAATGCTAGTCTATATTCGAATCCATGTTGCAAAGGGTGCCTGACAGTAATCACAACACCATAATTAGTTTGTCGTGCCCTGGTGGAGCCGAGATGCTCTCCAGGTAACATGTACATTCTATGGTGGATTACTTGAAGGAATGCTCACCTGAGCTTCATGTAAAATCTATCAGTAACTCATTTCGTAATGAGATTATCATGGAATTACAACAATCCCTAAACTATATATATCATGTTAGATGTAATCAGTACGTGGTATGCTGACAATCTGCATGATAGGTTGTTAGGATATTGTGATATCCATAAAGATCTTGCAAAGTGTGTGCAAGTAAAAACACACACACACTAGTACTAATCAGCACAATACACTGCACAAACACTAGCATTCATTATACATGTTGACAATACACTGACTCCAAGTGTAATGATCAAGTATTGTATCAATACATAATACATAGATACCATCCAGCAAACACATGTGCGTGCTGGATGTCAGTGATGGCGATAGTAATGGTAACAGGATAAAACAACATGCTGTAGGGCTGGATGGAGAATATCTCCAGACCCGAAGGCAGTATCAGTGTTCAATATGCAGCTGGTAACTGCTGAACACTGTCCATGCCATTTTCACTATCGCTGGAGCAACATCAATATCTACATTGCATTCTGACAGTTGATACAGATGATCACTTCACATGCATGTACCAACTCAGATCAGCAACCATACATGAATTGACAAAAGGTGGTTGTGGACGTACACACACACAAACATTGTGTTGTGTAAAAACTGCTTAGATTACATCTAGCAGTGTCCAGATGTATTTGAACACAGAGATATCACTTGATATACTCGTTGTATACATCCAAATATATCTTAGGATCTGACACAACTGTGAATTCATTTACAGTTGATTTATCTTAAATATCACCAGAGAGTGCATTTGCCTCCATGAGTCTCAATCAGAAAAACCCACATTACATGTTCACTATACATGTTGATTTTTTGAAATATTCACTGTTGTGCCATGAAAAATATCATGTGCAAAAGTGAAGAATGTTGCAATATTTCTGTAGCTTGCAACACACACACACACTGAGATATGATATATATATTATCCGAAACATGGCTGAAAAAGGCTGTAAAATCGGTGAAAAATGCTGGCGATAAATTTCAAAACTGAAATTTCGACCTCATTTTATTTCAAAAATATTTTAATACCTATTGAGGTATGTGAAAATCACAACAACCATGGTCATATCTCGTGTAACACCCTAGATATTAGGTGTGTAATATATAGGGGTGAACATATTGGCTGTAACGAGAAATCGGTCAAAATACAATACGTGTAATCTTTTGCAAATTCGGGATTGATTTTTTTTGCTATAATGGATATTTATCTATCAAATAACAATCCCTGAAAGACATAACACGTGTAACACCCTGTAACACCCTAATATTTGAATGTGTGTGTCAGGGGTGTAACGTACCCTCTGAAAATCACTTAACATTCACTTAGGTATTGAATGCAGTTTTGCTTAAAAATCTTTGCAAAAACGTTATACTGCTTATTTTTTACCTGTATTAGGGTTACTGATATCAAGTAACACCCTAAACACTGTATTGAGTAACAGGGTCACTGTAACTATATATGCTCTAAAATGCCAGTTTTATTTCGTAAAACTTCGTTTTTTGGTATTATTATATCATGCTAAATCATCATAGACATGATAATAGTACGGGCAACAACCCAAGAACTGTGACAGATGATTCCTATAAGGAATGCATGCTTTTTTGAGGTATTGGCAATTGACAACTGCCACTATATCACACACTTCCTTGAGGGGGGAAGAAGGTGGATATATATATATACTTACCTCATTATTATGTACGAATATAATACATGTATGTAAACATGTCGATATACCATATATAACATATAAATCACACACACTCAGTTAGACAATTAGCTGAAGGTATTTTTTGTGCTGTGTTTTGTTTTTAGATGGTTACTATCGAAGAGGAAGAGCATGAGGTTCCTGATATCAACCCAGATCATTCGACTTGGTTTTTCGACATACTTGGTTCATACGATGCATACAGTCGGTTTAAAATCCCGAAGTGGATCGCTGGTTATGCCGATACACTAACCAGATATGACCACATAGGCTATTATGACAATGTCAGTCGCATGAAACCAGATATGAGCCGGTACAAGGATCCTGCCAATGAGCCTCAGGCACCAGAAGCAGAGTATACAGCAGACAGTCCTCCGATGGTCTTTGTAGATCCAGATGCAGATACAGTACCAGCACCAGCTCCACCAGCTCCACCCAGTTTGGTCCCCAAGGTGAAAATGACACCACCTAGGGAATTCAAATCAGGACAGGACGCAGAGGTCTGGTTGGATACAGTGGACAGATATTTCCAGTTCACTTATCCAGGTGTCAATGATAAGGATTTGATCACAGTGTTTCTTACTCTCATACAGAATAACGACAGACACTATTTCCAGGTCTTGGCACAACAACCATATGCCACTTATGAGATGGTCAGACAGACGTTCCTCAGACAATTTGGTAATCCTCATAAGAGATCAGTAGCCAAGAAACACCTAATGGCACTGACTCAAGGAACCCAAACCTTTGCAGATTATTTGCGCACATTTACATCACTGGCTTCTTTAGCAGCAGTTGATTTAAATGATGTGCTAATAAAGGACAGATTCGTCACCAGTATGGATTCTGATCTCCGCAGACAGTTCCAGCTCAGATACCTGACAGAAGAGCAGAGGAACAATCTGTCGTGGCAAGAAACCACACAGATATTGCTTGATTTGAACTACGTCATTCACTCAAAGCAATCAGAAACCCTTCACTATCGGGGTCAGAAGGAGCAGTCATCTGGAGGTCCATCCAAGAAGGATAAGGACAGAGGACGTGGCCAGAAGCCATATGACAGAACCAACAGAAATCGGAATTGGAATCAGAGTGGCAGTCAGAACTCCAATCAGAATCGGAACAAAGGAAAAGGTGGTAAAGGCAAGGGCAAAGGAAAAGGAAAAGGAAAATCACAGAATGATAAGACCTGCAATCGTTGTGGTCGTGTTGGTCACATCGAGAAGGATTGTTTTGCCACCAGGACCAATGATGGAAAGGAGATCAAGGGTAAGCCACCAGCTCAGAATCCTTTTCAGAATCAAAGACAGCCACAGAAGAATCAGGGTGCTAAGGATGGGTCTGGCAAACTCATCAATACGATCAACACCTTGGTCAAGGAACTGAAGAGTCAGCACAGCATCAATGCAGCAGTTGCAACTCCAGATCCAGTTCCATCAGCTCCAGCTCCTCAGGGAAACTCTCAGGGTACTGCGCAGGTACCGGTGTTGAGAGCACCCCGAGGGTAGATCAGCCTGAAGATGCCACTGAAGCAAGTGGCCGGATTGAGAGTATCTCAGAAGAAGTCCTTTCCAGTCTGACATTGCAGTTTCAGCAGATGGACAATCCCACAGAACACATCGCACAGATGCAGTCTCAAACAGCACAGCTGAAATCACAGAAGAAGCTGTTGTTGTATAAAGGGAAAGTTTATGGACAGAGTACTCACATTTTGGTAGATCCAGGAGCCACATCGTCTTTCATCGACAGACAGTTCGCTGCTCAGCTTGGTATACCTCCCACAGATTCTTCATCATTTTCAGTGGGATTGGCTGGAGGAAGCCAACTATCATGCACATCCTATCTTCCCAAGGCTACATTTTCTTTGGGCAAGTATAAGGATACAGAAGATTTCTACATCATTGACATGAAACCATTCACTGTCATTCTGGGTCAAGATTGGTTGGAGAGGAGGAATCCACACATTGACTTTCAGACCAAAAATCTGACGATCACTAGGAAGCATTCATCAGGCTCCAGTATTCGCACAGTATTGTCCAGAGTTGAGCAGACTCCAGACTCAGATGGCCTTCCTGAAATGGAATTGGTCAGTGCCACCACTATGAGGAAACATCTCCGTCGCATTCGATCCAGTAGTTCCGCTGAAGAAGCCGTAGCATATCTCTTTTTCCTCTCCGAGGTCGATGGTGAATTGGTCTTTGCAGCATCAGACTCAGACACTACAATGGAAGACCCCGAGGTCACAACAGCACGTGATCAAGTGAGAGAAGACTTTTCAGACGTTTTCCAAGAGGATCTTCCGGCTGGTCATAGGCCAGAGCGGTTTGAAGGTGGATATCATAGAATCAACATCGAACCTGGACATAAGCCTCCTTCACAGCCAGTACGCACCATTCCAGCACCCATGATGGAGGAACTCAAACGGCAAATCATCAAATATGTCGAGTTGGGTATCCTTCGTCCATCATCATCGCCATATGGATGCCCAATCATTTTCGCTCCTAAGCCAGGGGGAAAGTGGAGGATGTGTTGTGATTATCGTGCCCTGAATAACATCACCATCAAGGACACGTATCCACTACCACCACATGACACCCTACTAGAGCAGCTGAAGGGATCAAGATGGTTCAGTAGATTTGATTTCAACCAGTTCTTTCACCAAATCCCCATTCATCCGGATGATATACATAAAACTGCTATTCGCACCAGATACGGTTCTTATGAATGGACAGTTATGCCTTTCGGATTGACCAATGCTCCTGCAACAGCACTTCGTGTAGGAAATCGGGCATTTTTCGACTTCATCGACCAGTTCCTTGTCATATTCATGGACGACACTATCGTATACAGTCCAGATTTTGACAGTCATGTGAAGCATGTTCGACAGTTCCTCCAGCGTTGCAGAGATCACCAGTTTTTCATCAGGCCTTCCAAGGTGGAGTTGTTCGTTAAATCTATAGATTTTATCGGACATCACATATCTGAAGCAGGCCTATCCATCATCGAAGACAGGATCAGAGCAGTCATGGCAATTCAGCCTCCAGTGTCTTATGGTCCTACCGTTGGAAAGCAGCCTCTACGCCGTATGGCTAAAGATGGCAAGTCATCCCTTCGGTCATTCTTGGGCATGGTTGGTCAATTTAGGAGATTCATACCAAAGTTCTCCAAAGTTGCCGAACCTCTCAATCGTCTCCTTAAAGATAATGCAGAGTTTGTCTGGGAAACTGAGCAGCAGCAGGCATTTGATAACCTCAAAAATGCCATCTGTAACGCTCCAGTATTACAACTTCCAGATCAGAAACTGCCATCTATTTTGGAGGTCGATGGATCAGGCACACACGTTGGCCAAGTATTACTCCAGGATCAAGGAAAAGGTATGAAGCCATGTGGCTATCACAGCGTCACTCTATCCGATACACAGAGACGTTGGCCTATTCCTGAGATCGAGCTATTTGCCATTGTGGAAGGCTTCCGATTCTTTCGCCACATCTTGTTGGGAGCTCCTGAGACTATTGTACGCTCAGATCATCAGCCACTGGTTTATTTCCAGACCAAATCCACACTGAGCCCCAAACAGGCACGGTGGTTGGATGAGCTCTCCGAATACAACTTCCGTATAGAGCACATTGCTGGCGAGAAGAATAAGGTTGCAGACGCACTCACGCGTATCTCTGCACTTTTTGAACTTACTGATTGTCTTCATCATATGGACATCAGCGAGGTCATTCCATCTGCAGATCCTACATTCATTGCTCTTATATCTTCTTCATCAGCTCATCAGCTACACGACATCATTATATCCGAATATGATCGTGACACATTTGCACAGACTATTTTAGCTAAGCTGACATCATCGACTTCATCACAGTCAGTCAGCAGCTACAGCTTCGAGCTCATTCAGGGGTTGATCTATCGTAAGACCATATATGGCAGACAGCTGTACATTCCACCAACAGCTAAAGTCCCCACAGATGACGGTGAGATCACACAGCTCCGCCACATTCTTCTTCATGAGTGCCACTCAGCCACTATTTCTGGTCATGTAGGCAAAAATCGCATGCTTCATCTTCTGCGTAGCCGGTATTATTGGCCAGGAATGACAACGGCAGCCATCAAATACATTCGGGAGTGCCCCGTTTGTCAGCGCCAGAAAACGAGGCGACACAAGCCTTATGGTCAGGCACACATACGATATTCTGTGCCTAAGACAAAATGGCTTGATGTATCTCTTGATTGGATCACTGATCTGCCTATCACCACTAATGGGCACGACAGTATATTTGTGGTAATGTGCCAATTCTCTCATCGTTGTCATCTCATTCCCTTCAGCATGACCTGGACAGCTCAGCATACTGCTTCCATCTATATGCAGCATATCTTCAAGCTCCATGGTCTTCCGAGGAACATCATCTCAGATCGAGACCCCAGATTCACCTCTACATTCTGGCAGACACTGTGGAAATCTACTGGTACGAGATTGTCCATGACGTCATCACACCATCCACAGTCGAATGCTGCCAATGAGAGGAGCCATGCCTTCATTGAGGACATCCTCAGGTATTTTTCAAATTGTTGATTCATGATATGATTTCACCATCCTCTGGTTTACAAACTGATTAGTAGCATTTTCATTTTCAGGTGTTGTTGCAATGATACTTCAGCCAATTCGTGGGAGGACAAGTTGCCTCTGGTGGAGTTTGCAATTAACAATACCGTTTCTGCATCAACTGGTTATTCACCATTTTATCTCGACTCGATGGCGCAACCACTTTCGCCTCATGACCTGGTCATGACGCCGGACACCCCCCCGGAACCTCGTTTTTAATCGACCCATACAGACTGTGTCATGCCGAGATGACCTGATATCTTGAATCATCGACGAGCCAACGGAAATTCGTTTCAAAGCATCTAAGATACCATCGTAAAGGAATTTGTGTTTGCCATGCTTGCAATTATACAATTTCTTCTTGCCACGCGGCATGTTCAGACACGAAGGTAGCACGCCCACAAAAATGAAAGATATTCACGGATGTCTGATTTGGACATTTGAGTTATGACGTCCAGAGTCGACCAATGATTTTTCGTGGCCGAATTATACTCGAAACTGCGGAGCACGGGTCAAAATGCGCGAGATGGAATATGAACTGTTCAACGATGGCATGAAGCGTTTCTGCTTGTGCTTCGTTTGCGATACCAGAGTTGATATATTGCACGCGAGGCTGAGTCAAAGTATCCGATAAGTTTTGAATTTTCGAGTTCAAATACTGTTGACCTGGCGTACCTCGAGACTTGACCGGTGTCCAACGGCGTTGATAAACGCCCGCATATCAGCAGAAGTGACTTCAGTTCAAACTCAAAGTCCGTTTTGAGCACTGTCCGCAAGCACACGGCGCCCCTTCACCGCAATTTTAGTGAAAACTCTAGAAAAGACACGGGCAGACAATTTGCCTTCCATAAAGCCTAGTGCATGAGATAGAAGACCAAGTGATCGATACTTTGATATGTATATATATTGTAAATAGAAACGAACGATGTAGTGGCATACTTATGCAATGTGTAAGTCCTAATGTGAGCAGTGCGTGTCAAATGCTAATAGCGTTGCATATGCTGAGGGCTAGAGCCGGGGCTGAGCGTTGCATACGCTAAAGGCCCGAGCCGGGGCTGAGCGATGCATATGTTGAGGGCTAGAGCCGGGGCTGAGCGTTGCATACGCTAAAGGCTGGAGCTGGGGCTGAGCGTTGCATACGCTAATGGCCGGAGCCGGGGCTGAGCGTTGCATACGCTAAAGGCAAGAGCCGGAATTGAGCGTTGCATACGCTGAGGGCCGGAGCCGGTGCTGAGCGTTGCATACGCTAATGGCTGGAGCCGGGGCTGAGCGTCGCATACACTAAAGGCCCGAGCCGGGGCTGAGCGCTGCATATGCTGAGGGCTAGAGCCGGGGCTGAGCGATGCATATGTTGAGGGCTAGAGCCGGGGCTGAGCGTTGCATACGCTAATGGCCCGAGCCGGGGCTGAGCGCTGCATATGCTGAGGGCTAGAGCCGGGACTGAGCGATGCATATGCTGAGGGCTAGAGCCGGGGCTGAGCGTTGCATACGCTAAAGGCTGGAGCCGGGACTGCGCGTCGCATACACTAAAGGCCCGAGCCAGGGCTGAGCGCTGCATATGCTGAGGGCTAGAGCCGGGACTGAGCGATGCATATGCTGAGGGCTAGAGCCGGGGCTGAGCGTTGCATACGCTAAAGGCCGGAGCCGGGGCTGAGCGTTGCATACGCTAATGGCCGGAGCCGGTGCTGAGCGTTGCATACGCTGAGAGCCGGAGCCGAGGCTGAGTATCACATACGCTAAAGGCCGGAGCCGGGGCTGAGCGTTGCATATGCTGAGGGCTAGAGCCGGTGCTGAGCGTTGCATACGCTAATGCCTGCCAGGTCCGGTGGGTGTTGCATGCGTATTGGGGTGGGCGTGCCTGCCAGGTCCGGTGGGCG
>LGRX02025539.1:0-35083 GCA_001247695.2 Cymbomonas tetramitiformis | reverse complement strand
GTGAGCCTTGCATGTGGTGAGGGCCGGAGACGGAAAGGGATATGCGTGCTATATGGTATTGGCCGAGGAGCTGGGGTGGTTGTGCCTCACCTGCGCATTGGAAAGCAAGGCGAACGGAGTATAGCCCCTCTCAGCCTCCCCCGGCCTCACCTGCGCATTGGAAAGCAGGGAGCACGGAGGTTCACCCCTCTCAGCCTTCCCCGGCCTCAACTGCGCATTTGAAAGCAGGGCACTCACGGAGGTAACATGATTCACAATGCTCTGGCTCGGGGCTTAAGCATATTATGCACAATCCAATTTTCCTGCCCGAAAAAATAAGGGTGCGCCACCCATTTATTTAGACGTGCTTATGCATACTGATGGACTCGCCCTGAACTACTGAATTCGCTCATATCCTCGGATTCAAGGTACCCCCCCTAGTTTGGGACACTGTACATTTGCTAGTGGTTTTTGTACAAAACCTAGTGGGTTTCACTATATAGTGGAGTGACTCCACTATATAGTGGAATGACTCCACTATATACTGGAGTGACTCCACTATATAGCGGAGAGACTCCACTATATATGATTTCCCTCCACTATATAGTGGAGTCACCTCTGATATAGTGGAGTCGCGTCACTATATAGTGAGCCACTCTGATATAGTGGAGTCACTTCTGACTATCGTGGAGTCTCCACAATATAGTATATCAAATATATCATATATATATATATATGATTATATATACTACGTATACACACATATTTCATAGCATATATATATATATATATATATATATATACACATATCTATATCCATATCCATAATATGCATACTATATATATATATATATAGTATATATATATATATATATATATTTCGTAATTTCATAATTATACATAATTATACATAATATATATAATATAATATATATATATATTATATATTATAATATATATATATATTATAATATATATATATATTATAATATTATTATATATTATAATATATATATATATATTATAATATAATTTAATATATATATATATATTATAATATTATTATATATTATAATATATATATATATATTATAATATATATATATATATATATATATAATATAATATATATCTTATCCCATATAATTATATTCATAGGATATATAGTATATAGTAGTATATAGTAGTATATAGTAGTATATATACTATATACTATATACTATATAGTATAAAAGTATTGACAACGCGTATGCGAAGTTCGTTACTTTGCTGACATGACCTCACCCCCCTAGTCATTTTTGTACAAAATGTCGTGGATGGGCGGCAGGATTCGATGACCCCGAAAAGTGACTCCACTATATCGTGAATCGGGATTGACGATATCGTGGAGTCACTTCACTAGGTTTTGTACAAAAACCACTAGGTTTCGTCCTGCCCCCCCCCTAGTTTGTGCCCAGATCATGTGACCAAAATTGTACGGCTATGCAGCAACTGACAAGCAGATAAGACAAGGGCTAGGTGCCGCACCTATTTTGACACTCCGGTTAGCCGTGATGTTTGCATCACGTTACCAGGCGGGGCCACGGGGAGGCCGAGTGTCTTGCCCGCCCAAAAACTTGTTTTGGATTCTATCAAACTAAGATTTCTATAAAATACATATTACATAAAGTTCTTGTGCACAAATTCTACTCAAGGTCTTCGATACTCACGGTTGAACCAGGGAGATGAATACGATAGTCGTGCAGCTGAAGATATTCATCCGCTGCAACACCCACCCCGACACCGCTGTCAAAAGGAAAATACACAACAACATTCAAATCACACTGTTGACAGAGGCTTACCATTGGCGTCGTGTTCGTCAGAGACATCGACTTGGGGGAAACGAAAGTATTTGAAGAAGTTCGCGTTTGCCGGAGTGATCCACGGCAGAGGAGCGCTGCACGTGCAGAACATCGTCAGTTTCTCACGGCCGGAAAGGTTGCAATAACTTGGGATTAGGGCACACCTGAACTTTATCACGAAGAGTCTTAGCTCTCTCAGCGTGTCGTTTGCGCCAAAACGACGCGTGCAGAACTCGATTCCCTCGGCGTCGAGAATGGTAAACTCTCGGGCGTCGCCTCGGGCTGAACAACACACCACCCCACTCACCTATTCATGCAACAATCCTTCAGTATCAAACCACGAGGATGGGAAGAGCACATACTATCCAACAGAGGCTGGGCACTGATTCCATCAGTTCGACCCGTCTGCCTGGTCTCGAAGGCGATCTTCATGACGTTATCAAACGGGAAAAACGAGATGTAAAAAGACGTTTGGAAGTCCGTCTCGCTTGTCTCGCTGAAGGTGTCGGTGGCATCAAACTCCTTTCGATACCACTTGGGCTCACCTTCGTACTCCCCTCCCAGCAAGAAGTTGACCTCGTCTCTGGTGGCGAAGGACTGCGGATACTTCCACAGAACTCGAGTCCGAGAGACCTTGGCAGGCTTCAGCCCAGCCATCATCTCTCGAACCATATCCTCTGCATACACACACAAAGTTGTTAAATAAATAAGAAATGAAACTAAGAACAAGCCAAGTCGCATTCGTGAGCACCTTGGCATTCGACCTTGAAGGGCACGATACTGCCTGGCTCGGAGATTTTCTTCTGGCGGAACGTTTGCTCATTCGCGTCGAACACATCCTCCACGCGCACCACACGCACTCGATGCCGAGGTCCCGTGAGGCCATCAGGGTGAAAAGTCCGCCTAACTCCACGTTGAATTCTATTCACGAGTTTTTCCAACTCCAAACTATTGATGGGCTGTTCGAAACCGCGAGTTTTCCATGATGGAGTCCTAAGAACTCGTGCTGACACTCCATCAACCGAAAAGGAGAGAACCCTCCTACAAAACATGGTGTGTGGGGGCACAAAGCAATCGACAGGGTGCATTTTTCTGAACATCCTAAAATCGTGAACGTCACCCTTGCCGAAAAAATACGTCTCGTGCACATCCAACAACTCGTCAGTCATAAACAGCTCATACAACTCATCATAAGTGCCATCCCAAGGACCATTCACGTTCACGAGACGCCCTGACAGATTTCGCATGGCCGCAGGTTTTGTTAACAGATCAGACAGCAAAACTCGTGCTTCCTCCTCCGAAATATGGAGTCGATCGGCAAACGACAACACAGTCTCAAGGAGTCTCACCCGAAATATGACAACGCTTTTACCCATCCTATCAAACTCAAACTTCATGCCTTGTACACGCCCCCACCAAAATTCAGCGGAGCCAGACCCGGGCTGAAATCGAACGTAGTCCCCGCGACAAACCTCACGAAGGCTTTCCCCATCAAACATGTCTGTGCAATGCACAGGAAACTCGTCCCTAGGAGGCGCTCTCCCACGCCCAAGGAGAGGCGTTCCCGGCTCAATACACAAGCGTGGCACACTGGTATCCGTCATTTGCATGCAAATACAGGTCTCAACAAACAAACAAATACACGAACACAGAACCCTTACCGACTAGAAACACTCTCAGGGCCAACTTAGACGCAGAAGGCCCAACGGTGTCATTAGAGTCATCGCGTACCTGCGCGTTAGCTACCGTTACGGTACGTCATATTGCCACTTTCTTGCCCTCCAAGCCTCCAAACATCACGCACGCTTCGATATTCATCTCTTTTGATCTCAGGGCTACCAAAATTGCAGTTAGTGAACATGAAATAGTCCTGAAATATGGCGACTTCGATCGATAGGAGATGGTTTACGTATAGTTGTATGCCACCTGGATACCGAAGGAATATTTCCTTTTTACACACATCGATCGGATCGGGTCGGGAGTGACTAGACCTCAGTACATTACGAGACAAGTGGACAACAGCCCTCAACAAGATAGCTTGAGGGCTGGAAGGATGTCGCGCGTGACCCGTGACGTCGTATCTGATCGCACCTGCCTTCGCTTCCATTGGCGTTCGGCCAAACCTTCTCCGGCCACAAAACCCCATCGTTTAATCGGATGTTAATCGATCGGGGGGGGGGTTAATGATCCCTTCCCCCGGGGTGCCTCGCATCATGTATCACTATTCCGCCAGAAGCTCCTGTTCCAATACAAAGAGCTATTCGAGATCATTTTGACCAGTACTCGGCTGTTCATGCCAACGCGGTAGACAACATTTCCCGAGCAGCAGAAATTAGCCAAGCCAGATTCAATAAGACTCACATGCCTAAGCAGTTTGCAGTTGGGCAGAAAGTTCTTTTACGGACCGAGTTTATTCAATGGACTGGTTTGACAGAGGCAGGCAGACACTTTAAGCAGCCATATATTGGACCGTTCACTATTTCCAAAGTGCTTAGCCATGGACGTGCATACGAGTTAGATTTCGGAAATCTTGATATCCGTATTCATCCGGTACAGCCTGTATCCAGATTAGAGCTGTACAATGACTCGATCCAAGCACCTTTGCCTCTGCCACAGATGATCACCGAAGAAGGGCAACCACTGTTTGAGATATCACATATACTCTCGGATAAATTCACTAGAGGTGTCAAATACTATTTAGTACGATATGCAGGCTACGGTCCTGAGCATGACACCTGGGTCAAAGCCACAGAGCTGACCAATGCAGCAGACATTATAGCTGCCTATGAAGGCTAGACATTATATTAAGCCTTATGCCCTTACTTCTTGTAATATATACTAATACATGTCGATCATCTATATAACCTTGCTCTTAATGTTTATCATTATGTTGCATTGAAGCGGGAATTGATCCTTCCTTGCTAAAGGTGTAGTGAGCCTTGTTCAAAATCATACCCTTGCACAGATACGCACACATGCGAGATATCATATCTGTGGATAAATAAAAACTGCTAAATGCTACCTTTGCCAAAACCGTGGTTTGTCATCGGATTCTTGGCCAGTCATCCGAAGCTACCGGAGACATCGACTGAGGTAGACGGAGTTGTGATCCTAAGTTGTGCTTGACAAACATAACTAAATAAATTTCACATTAGTACGTGGCGAATCCATTCTCACTCATCGCGATAGATGTTCGTCAAAGCGTGCGTACTGGACAAAAACATTGAGGAGTTGAGCAGACCGGTTGAGGATTATAAGTCCAATTCCGTTAAGCAGGGCCACTCCGTTTGCATTAAAAACAAGCCCCAAAAATCGGGCTCCCCATCGCCACCTATGATCCTCCAAAGTAGCTTAAGGAGGGGAGGAAGGGTTGGGTGCACTATATCAGGCCGAGAATCGTGCGATTATAAATCGTTAAATCGTGGGATCATCGTTCGCTAAAGCGACGACGGCTAGCGCAAATAATCCGTAACGTAGACTTCGGATGCTTTGAATCGTCTAGCACATACATGATAACGTGTGGATCAATCAGTAATCCAGCGTAGGATTGTATCGCGAAAACGCTCTTCATTGAACCTTGGAACGTCACTCAACGATACGATTTCCGGAAAGGTGGGCTACATCCTAAGGACTGTATGGCTAAATGCCTAAGGTGAGGGACTAAAGTGGACTCAGTTCCCCCAATAACCTAAAAACACCATGAGGGACGCCTCAAATCGGTGTAAGAAGACTGGTACCAGCAAGAAGCGACAACAACAAAGACATCAAAGACATATACAAAGGTATGCCCGTTGTGAGGTCACAACTCTCTTAAGAGGGGAGATCTGTCAGGGTTATGACCGATGACATATGTGTCATACATGTCATACGTATCATACCTGTCATACATGTCATACCATGTCATGTCATGTCATATATTATTATGACAGTCGCTCATGTCATATATTATTATGACAGTCGACAGTATGGTCGATCATGACTGTACAGGTCGAGTCGCGTCATACATTTATGACAGTCGTCAGTACGGTCGACGATGACTGTACATGTCGCCAGATGATTATGTCATATCATCAGGCATCCCTGTCATCGAGAGTTCGTATGATTGAACTCGAAGATGGCAAAGCAAAGATACATCTTGGAAACAAACCAAGAACCATCTTTAGCTTTCAGCATGCGCAGAACTCGCATGTGCAGCATGAACGAACTAGTCGTTACTACCATGCTGGTCGTTCAACCTACGTCTCGGGTTCACAACCCAATGGCGGTACCATCTAAGATGATGGGTGACGTAGGTATAAAAGTGAGGAAGCGTTGTGCTTCAGCAGATCTTCTTACAGAGACTGCACTCACAAACCCGCTCATCCGTACACTCGCATTGCTGTCCAACTTTGCAGTGTTTCTTTTGTATATTGATAATATATTCACGGCGCTTGTATCTACAGCCGTATCACGTATCGTAGCGTATCTTATCGTATCGTAGCGTATCTCATCGTATCGTAGCGTATCATATCGTCTAAATCGTGTATACATATCTATATATATGTGAAAAATATAAATGAGGGGGCGCTAGGCAGCTGTGTGAGGCTTGTCCACAATTGTCACTGCTATTTAAAGCTGCCATCATATCAATATATGAGGAATATATAAGTAACGGAAAGTAACGGACAGAATCTTGACAAAATCTACCAGCAAGAGTGACAATTGATTTCGAGTCGGATATAAGTGAGATTTGATTGCAAATGTGTGGAGCATATTGTGTATTCAGCATGCCCGACGGGCGTGGTTTTTTTTTTCTTTTTTTTCTGTATTCAGCATCAATGAATGAAGATCTGTCATTATGGGGAAATGATTAGGTAAGTGTTGAATATAATTTGAAGAACTAAAATGTGTTGATTGGGGTGATTGGTTGAATGTCTTACTTGAAAGGGTAAAGGTAGGCGCGCTGGAGGTTCACGGAACCTTGAATTATATCATAGTCTTAGGTTGAATTCGTTTTTGGGTTCACGGAAAGTGCATACACTCCAATCATCTTTGCTTACATACCTTAATCTTTACGCAACCTGCGGCTTCATCGTTGTGTGTATCAATAGAAGTATGTTCAAGCAATACAACTACCAAGTGAGAGGTGTATTGCGTGGCTCCAAGGGTCCGTGAACCTCCAGCGCGCCTACCTTTACCCTTTCAAGTAAGACATTCAACCAATCACCCCAATCAACACATTTTAGTTCTTCAAATTATATTCAACACTTACCTAATCATTTCCCCATAATGACAGATCTTCATTCATTGATGCTGAATACAGAAAAAAAAGAAAAAAAAAACCACGCCCGTCGGGCATGCTGAATACACAATATGCTCCACACATTTGCAATCAAATCTCACTTATATCCGACTCGAAATCAATTGTCACTCTTGCTGGTAGATTTTGTCAAGATTCTGTCCGTTACTTTCCGTTACTTATATATTCCTCATATATTGATATGATGGCAGCTTTAAATAGCAGTGACAATTGTGGACAAGCCTCACACAGCTGCCTAGCGCCCCCTCATTTATAGGGGGTACGTGAACGTACAGGTGGGGAAAAATCAATTTCCAAATGGCTGGAGGTTGGAGGTAACGCCTTTGTTACTTCCACAATGGCGTCACGAAGTGTCTGGACAGCTCCAGAAATGTCGCCCAGGTTGCGAGTAAGCGCATAATCGTTGCACACACCTAAATTGTAGAATGTTTCTACCGAAAAATAGATGTCGTAGATTTTACCAACGTTGACATGGTCCATTAATGGACTCGGATCGTCCCTGGTGGACCCAGCAAGAGCTTTCCAGCCCGAACATATAAGGATGTGGCCACAGGCATCCCTGAATATCAGGGTTACTACCGGCTTCTTCTCCTTGGTTCTGGAGAGAGCCTTACTCTTACTCTCAAGGTATGCCATCACCCTGAAATGATCCTGGGTGAGGTCCTCTCCATTTTCGGACTTGGCTTTTATGGTTGCAAACCATGTTTTCTCGAATTTGATAGGTGCGGACATGTTTAACAGTGAATCTGGATAGAGTTGTTGTGGCTGTATTGTCAATAATGGTTTAAACATAGAGTCGTTGAACAATTTGTAGGTTGCTACAAGGAAGTAAGTTCAATCTATACGAGTATCAAATAGATTTGGTAACTGTGTCTTAATGTTGACAAATGTCATTGTGTAAGTACATGAGCGGCGGCAAATGCATTATTCGTTTGACATGTGTCATTAAAATTTAAATGTTCAACTAGAGAAGAACCAATAACATGAAAGATTGGTAATAGTATAGATTTTCGTCCAGATAGGAGTTCTTCAAACTTTAATAGCTGGCATGTTTGCGAATGTTTTTTGGAAATTGTATTCATAATCTGACAATATCATTGTGTCAACGATAACCGCAAAATGGCGGCATTCATATCATTTTGACATGTAGGTGTCAACACTTAGATCGACCAATAAAATAGAAGATTGAACATCACAGTATCCAAATATCTACAAATCAAAATTCGGTATTTGCAACCAATAGTGTTATTTGAAGCATAGTAGCAAATATTTTGAAATTTGATGTCGCTCAACCCCCTTCGTCGAGCCGGCCTCAGCCAACCCCGCAGTGGGCGACGGGATGAGCCACGACGGGGGCGCGGAAGCCCAATCTCGCCCTCAAAATTAAAAGGCCAAATCACCTACGAGGCTCAAACATCCCAGTTGATCCAATTTCAAAGATCCAATTTCAAAGAATAAAATTAATAGATAGTAAGTTGTCGATTCCCCTACGGCTCACGGCCACCACAGTGGGGGGGGGCTTCGCCCTCCCCCCCAAAAAAATGTGGGAAGCAACTTGATTTCCATCGGACTCGGCCAGCCCATACAACTGACGTTCATGACAATGTCATCAACTTTCATTGTCGAAGCTCTCAGCATTAACACTGATCCCCCCCTCGATCCTCGCTAAAAAGAATTATCTCCGTCAGATCGATGGTCGTCGATTGACAGTTAAGGGTTCGGACAAATGTTTAATTCATAATTTATTCGGTTTAACTCGTATTTTATATTTTATAATTGTTCAGACGACATTCTGTCAATATATTTATAAATATATAAATAAATATATATACAAACATATCCACAAATTTAAAATTTGTTTGCAGCTTTCATCTCAACGACGCAAATTGATTCTTCTATTATTACTTTTTAAAGACTTCTCAAATTTATACATCACAGTTAAATTTGAAAATAGGCAGTTTTTATTTAACGACGATATAGGCTACTGTACTACACTATACGTCACCCAAAAGAGCGTGACGATGTACGGCGTATTAAGAGTGTAATGAAAAGCGCGACGGATTCCTTTTCGATTCCTCAGATGCGAATTATATTTTTCATTGTTTACAAATTCCGTACAGCCGTTCGATTAAATAGGAAGGACATCTAAACCGTTATCGAAATCGCACCGGTATCTTTCTGGAATCTGTCCGCTTCCGTTCGCGCTTCTTAAGCGCTTTACACTGTGAAAAGCTAGTGCAGCAGGGTAGATTAATGAAGAGATTGATAACTCTTCGCGATACATTAGAAGCGAATAATGTTTAATATGAGATATTATGAACGCTAGGAAGCATCCCCGCACAGATTCGGTGACTGGAAGCAGATCCCGGATTCCCCGCTTCGTGTGGCGGAAGCGGGAACCGGCATCCGCAAAACGGCATTCCCTTCGGTATCCTGCCGAAGGGAACGCTAAGAAATAGTAATATCAACGACTTAAACATATTTTCAACGCTGTATGTGTGCATCTGTGTTTCATTTGGTCATTTGGTTCACACGCTCCGAGCCCCGCGGCACATCCGGGATGGCGCGTGTAAGTTACTAAATACGCAAACCAACGCAGCAAGTACGTCCATATGGGCTGTTGAACAAACGTTACTTGGGGCGTTGCGAGAAACCGATGGGAACAGCTGCATTCGTACATCTCTAGAGATGATGTAAAGAAGTAGCATGCCAAATCTTTGCGAGAAATTGGATTCACTCAAATCCCCAAATAACGTTTGGGAGGACCTAAGCCCTCGACTACCTCAAACCTTCAGAATGCCCTTTCGGCAGGCATTGGTGTCCCTTTATTGCACCTGCACGTTCCGGGGCGGCTGCATATAAGCAATCCCAATATTAACGCTATAAGTATTTAATCTTGGATTTTATATCCGTCGCGTTTTTAAATATGGTCTTAATACGCCGTACGATGACGCAAAAGAGCGTGACGCAAAGCAATGTTCGTTCTATTTATATATAGCTGGTTTCTAGGAAATCAAACCTCTAAAATTTTATACACAAAAGCGTCACGTCAGTTTTTATTTAACGACGCTATAGGCTGCGACTACACTATACGTCACGCAAAAAGCGTCTTAAAGCTAGGCTGTAAAATACTATACACTATACGTCACGCAAAAAGCGTCTTAAAGCTAGGCTGTAAAATACTATACACTATACGTGACGCAAAAAGCGTCTTAAAGCTAGGCTGTAAAATACTATACACTATACGTGACGCAAAGCAATGTTCGTTCTGTAATAGCTGGTTTCTGCGAAATCAAACCTCTAAAAATTTATAGGGGGTACGTGAACGTACAGGTGGGGAAAAATCAATCTCCAAAATTGATTGTGGTTGGGAGGAGTTGTTCGTTCTGAATTCTGTGGCAATCGCATGGCATGGCATAGCATGGCATGGCATGCGCTTTCTGGCGTTGGCGTTCGAAGTCCAAGTCGAACATCAACCGACCGCGCGTTGCTCCCGCTTCGCGTCGCGGAGGCTTCGCCCCCGCTCCGCTCGCGCTCGCGCGCTCCGATCGATTAACGGAGGGGGGGACGAAGGGGGAGGCGTCGTTCTCTACCCCCCCTTCGCGCGCCGGGAGGGCTACCTTTAAGTTTTAGTTTATATACATATATATAATATTTATGAGAGTCCCCCTATGAGAGTCCCCCACCTATTCCCTTATTGGAGTCCCAGTGGCACCGGTAATTACCGGTATTATCTCCGTCAGATCGATGGTCGCCGATCGACAGTTAAGGGTTCGGACAAAGGTTTAATTCATAATTTATTCGGTTTAACTCATATTTTATATTTTATATTTTATATTTTATAATTGTTCAGACGACATTCTGCCGATATATTTATAAGTATAAATTATATATTTTTAATATATTTCATCTCAACGACGCAAATCGATTTCTTCTATTATTACTTTTTAAAGACTTCTCAAATTTATACATCACAGTTAAATTTGAATATAGGCAGTCTTTATGTAGGGTGCACTCAGTTTTCGACCTATTTAATTTCACAGCATTTTCCATATTTAATAGATTTCCAGGGTTATTTATTTTGTAAAATCGCAGGGAGCTCCATAACCTATAGACCGATATCCCACCATAATCTACGGTCAGTTTGGGGTGTTATAAAGTATATAAAAAATCGAGAAAAGATTCTAGTGATCCATTTTTAAGTTATTCAGGTTATGGCGCCAGCTATGCAAAATATTTACTGAATAACTTAAAAATGGATCACTAGAATCTTTTCTCGATTTTTTATATACTTTATAACACCCCAAACTGACCGTAGATCACAGTGGGGTATCGGTCTATAGGTTATGGAGCTCCCTGCGATTTTACAAAATAAATAACCCTGGAAATCTATTAAATATGGAAAATGCTATGAAATTAAATGAGTCGAAAACTGAGTGCACCCTACCCTTAACGACGATAGGCTACTACACCATAGCATACGTCACCCAAAAGAGCGTGACGATGACGCAAAAGAGCGTGGCGATGCGATGGCGCAAAAGAGCGTCATCGTCACGCAAAGCAATGTTCATTCTGTACTGGTTTCTACGAAATCAAACCTCTAAAGATTTATACACAAAAGCGTCACGTCAGTTTTTATTTAACGACGCTATAGGCTGAGACTACACTATACGTGACGCAAAGCTAGGCTGTAAACTACTACGCTATACGTCTCCCAAAAAGCGTCACGCAAAAGAGCGTCACGCAAAGCAATGTTCGTTCTGTAATAGCTGGTTTCTGCGAAATCAAACCTCTAAAAATTTATACACAAAAGCGTCACGTCATAAAACGGACTTTTTCAAAGAGGGGGACAATCTAAAGATTTTTCCCCAATACACAAATTTGTGACGTCATAAAACGGACTTTTTCAAAGAGGGGGACAATCTAAAGATTTTTCCCCAATATTTTTCACATATATATAGATATGTATACACGATTTAGACGATATGATACGCTACGATACGATGAGATACGCTACGATACGATATCAAATCTTGAGTGGTTGCTGTAGATAAAGGTACATCATGGTGACAACCAACCGTCGTTGCATTGCTGTAAAAGTATGTTTTGCACAGTAGACATGTGAATGTGGCCTCACTCACGTTCTTGCGCTCAAGCCACTTGCGTTGGGGGTGTTTCAACATATTGTCCGCTTCCCCAAAGGAAACGTACCTGAGCCTGCGATCCGGGTCGACAGCTTGGAAGAATGAAGCAGCTTTCAACTTAGGCTCTTTGAGCACTATATTCCGTGGTATGTCGACATGTTGTGCAAGCTTAATCGAATATTTTACTCTGTCACATCCCTGCATATCCACTTTAATCGTCGCTTGATCTTATCATTAGGTCAGCAAACGAAAGGCATAATTTGCTGGCATTGTTGTGGCGAATACTGCTGTGCACACCGTGCTACAGAATAGAGTGTGAACAAGGTACTGCGTGAATAGGGGTAGTACTTAAGAAAGCGAATCAATACAGACTTTTCCAATATCCATACTCGTGAATATTGTCGATCTTTAAAATTCATACTCAGCCAAGCAGACCCCTGCAACGGAGAGACAGAACCAACCAGCACTTCGGCGTCCTCTATGCGAGACATGCCAGCAGCCTCTCCAGCCTATCCTCTAGCAGAGCAGACGAGGAGAAGAACGGCATGGATGAGGGCGAGATCTTGAAATCTGAGAGATGGAGGCAACGGCTCTCGTGTGACCTAGTGCGGGGAGTTGTTTAGCCCTCATCCGACGGGCTACAGGAGAATTGTTTTTGGCCTTGCCGGGTTGACGATATGGCAAACGAGGGATTCCAGGGCAGGGTTTGCGGCGCGCCGGGGGCAGAGATGGCTTTGACCTCAGTCAAAAGGACGGGTTCGGTGCTGCCCTGTCTCGCACACATGGGACACACCGAAGTGCTGGCTGGGGCAGTGGCTGTGGGTGGCAGGGTGCCGGCTGGTTGCGCTTAAGGTGGCAATGGTAACTTAACGCGATGGATCACAATGTTGCTGTTAGCCCAGGAGTGACGCCGAGTGGGCCGGATTCTCTGGTGTTGTGACGGTAGGGAACTCTACCGCAGCCATAACTGGCACGGAGGAGAGTGCGGGTGGTGCGAGAACAAAATTGAGCGGTGACGCATCCACAGCTGGTTCACAGGCTCGGAGAGATGCAAGTGGGTTTCTGGCTGCATCGATTCTCGAAGGCAACCGACAGGAGAGTCTGGCGAACTGCTCGCTCAGTCCGGTGCGTGGTGCCGCGTCAGGGGTGGTGAGAGCGTATGGCTGAAGCGCAGACGGGAGGAGTGCGGAGGCCGCCAGTCCGGAGGTTATGGCCGGCGTTGTGCGGGGAATCCAGGCCATTTATAGTGCGGTTGTTGAGGCAGCTGGCGGTCCCGAGTCCGTGTGGGCGTTGTGGGACTTGTGCGGTGGCGACCCAACCAAACGGCCATTTGGAAAGGGGAGGCACCCTGGCAGTACAAGGGGGCGGCCTGTATTGAGGTAAAGCCCAGGAAGTAGATTTGGAGGGTTGGGCCGGGGAAGCTTGCTCGGGGTTGGCAAGGCTTAGCAGTATATGCTCCCTCAGAGGTAAGCTCGGCGTATTAGGAGGCCAACGATGACTGGTGCATACTAGGAATACTCAGGCCTAACCGGCGGCTCCACATGAGTGGCGAAGTCCACCATCCACTGCCACTTAATCAGGTAAACATCCATGACAAATACATTAGGTCAGTGTGCCGGGGAGTCAGTTTGGTGACCCTCCCAGTCATCAGGGAAGACCTCAGTGGAGAACGGTCAAGCCAACTATGCCATCTCAAAAGGCAACTCGTTGCAGCTTCTGGTGGATAGAGAGAGTCTAGTTGCATGTATCAGCACGTACCCGTGCCCCCTCGGCACTCCAGACAGTGCAAGCCCTCACCCCTCAGGGTCCACCCGCCCCGCACCGTGGTCTGGGCAGATCCGTATTCCTACAAGTGTTGGCTGTTCAGCGTGCAGCAAGAAACGCAAAGCAACCTGGAACTCAACAGGCGGAGTCTCGAAAGCAGGGTAGCGTCTCAGCAAGGGATAGCGTGCAGGAAGGCACTGCCAATGCTGCTGAACGTTGCTGAGTGAAGCCACGTAGTTTGCTGCACACCCGGAAGCCACCCATCAGCCAGCATGAACATTCATCAGTCCGCTGAGTCATAGTCTTGTTGGGCGTCAAAATTGTTGTTACAATACTACATTTACTCAATGGCATCAGCCTCCGGCACCCTCCCTGGTGATGGATGGCCTCCCCACTGCTCACGCCCCCTCAATCATCTCTTGGGTGGCCTGCACCATCCCCATGGATGGCCATCCATGGTACAATGAAGAGAAACTGCAAAGTGTAAGTCACTGTCCTCCAGGCACGGAACGCCCGCGTTAGTTAGGGGAATGCTGCTGCCCCACTGTGGCCCACACCTGAGCGAAACTGCCAGGACATGCACCATTACTTGCTTGCGCCACACTGGCCAAGCCCATCCCGCTGGAGAGGGCCGCAAAATCAGGGGAATGCTGTGGCAGCCCAGCCACGCACAGCCGCCCACATACACAATGCCTCACGAATGCAATTGTCGTGCAACTCTGCAACCTGCACCATGGGCTCTGGCGGACCACCACGCAGACAGTATCCCACCCGAGGATGTGCCCAGTATTGCGACAAGAGACCCTGGGCCTGCGAGTCATGAAGCATCCCCAGGAGACCGAGGAGCCCACACAAGTCCTCAACAAGCTCAAGAAGCTTGCTCTCGACTGCCTCCGGACGGCCAACTGGCACTCCCACCACGTGGATGAAACCCAGCTGACTCGCAGCGAGCATCGCGTATGTCCGTAGGGAAGTCAACTGCAACATCACCGCTTTGGCGAGAACACCTCAGACTTGGCTGGCTGAATGAATCTCAACACCCGCCGCCATTGCCAGCTCCTTGTCCAAGGCACATGTCTGCGCAACCTCACTTGGAGGGCCCACAATGAAGAGGCCGTCGATAAGGGCGAACAGAACCACCACAGGGAAATGCCGCTGTACCCTCCCGATTATCAGTTGCAATGCTGCAGCCATGTAAAGGGGCGCAAGTAGGTCTCCTTGCTGAGTGCCTCCACCACGGCGAATAGCTCGGGTGGTCCGCGTGGGTCTTCTTCATGGAGGCCGGGTCAAATACCTTGCTCAGCATCTCCACCAGCACGTCCTACACGGCGTCATGGTGATAGGTGACCATGCCCATGCGCGCAGACTGCAGATCTCCAGTTGCAATCGCGATGTTCAGCCAGGGTTCAATGACACCCGCAGAGGTCCGTTGCAATCGCGATGTTCAGGGAGGGTTCAATGCCCACGCGCTTCCCTACTGGCTACAAGATTCCCGAAAGGCAAGTTGCATCTCCTCCCAGTCGCACGGTTGTCTCTCGGCCTCAGTGACTTCTTTGCCCACGCACCTTCGATAACCTGAGGCACTGAATTCCGCCAACCTCCCGCCTCTCCCCCCGGAACTGTTGAGAAACCCAAGCTGAGTTGGGCTGCATACCCCATTCAGACTGCACCCCCAATTATTAGATTGTAACCAAAGTTTTTGAGGAATCACAGAGTCCCGAAGGCAAGGCTAAAGGAAAACAGGACACCCCGGTGGTGAGCTCACGGATGGAATGTGCATTACGTACATTTTTATGCAGAATTTAGCCTCTAACATTTGTGGTCTCAGCTCACATGATATATTCTCTATTCTCATTGCAAAGCTCTGTTTTAAACAAGCTGGAGAACAAACCATCTTAGCATAGACAAGCATGTGGGCTTATGGGGGGGTGATATTGCACCGAAGGCACACCTGGGGAGGCTGGAACGAAGCGTTCCAGCCTAGCCTGCTACAAACGTGCGACTATACCATCGGAGTTTGAGCGGGGTCAGGGGTGTTCAATCCCGAGGACATATAGGCCCTGCCGGAGGATCCCTCTCCAGATGCTCTGCCCCTGTAACAGAAAAGTGTGAAGCCCTCCACACGGTTCTGCACAAGCCAGCGACCCCTAAATGAGCCAAAACAACACAGGTTGAATAGCTTCTGACTCAGAGCAAAGCTGAAAATTTCACCACGCTCACTTAAAGTTTCAAACGGTGTTCGAAAAGAAAGTTATCGAACAATCATCAACATGCATGTGGGAAATATTCACTGTCTTTCTAATCCGTGCAACCCGCAAAAATGCATTGAAAACGCGGTGGTGTGACTGGCTACTATTCTTTCATGCAGCTAAATTTTAGGGGTTTTAGGGTTTTAGGGCCTCTGAAAGCCGTATCACGAAGTTCTAAAATTCCTCGTGGATGCTGATGATGTTTTAGCTGTCTTTCAAATCGAGGGAGAACACGGAGGGCAGCTCCCGGAATGGTTATTTTTTAAGCTAGGCCGAGAGGGCCCAGCGCCCTCACCACCCGAGCCCTTCCCACTTCTGTAATCGACTGCGTTGTCATTAAATCCTAGGTTTGAATTGGGTCCTTCTCCAAGGTTGAATTCCAGTCACGTGACTGAAACAGCAGAGTAGCTTCCGGGATTTGTTTTTCACTCAATTTGCAAGTGAACCAGCCAGGGTTGTGTGTGCCGGGTATGCGCAGGCACCGTGTCTGAAATAAATGTCAAGTAAATGAAGAGCATGATAACTGATACAGGTGCGGCGCTCGACTAGCACAGCTGTACATATATATATATATATACCTATGATGTTGATTTGCCAGCCCTAGACTACAGTACTGTGAATTGCTGACCTGTTGCTTGCATGCAATAAATGTTGGGCATCCTGTTATTTCCAGTGCGTTTGTGTCGGCTTCGAACATTTGGTTACTGTAGCTTGTTTGGATATTATGATTCACTGGATATCATATCATAAGTCTAATGTATGTAGGCTGGGATGGATATCATATCATAAGTCTAATATATGTAGGCTGGGATGGGTATTATTGCGCAGAAATAAATATCTGAGTCTCCGTGGTGCAACACCGTGATGAGGTGGCAGGGTCTCTGTGACAAACTTCGCTCTGCATTGGATGTAGCAAGTCACCTAAGTTTCCTGGGTCGCCATGTTGAAGAGAGAGACGACTCTGAAGATGAGCAAAACAGGCTGAAGTTTTTGGAACTAATACACTGCAACATACCTGGAGCTGTTTTTCATTTGAGTATCCCGTGGTTTGAAAACCTCGGCTCTGCGCGTTGCATATACTGCAGCGTCGGCTCATTGCGGACATTTGGAATAGCAAGCAGCAGGCTCACTTCGGCTGGCAGCAACTTTGTGAAGGTGTTCACCTCGATCATTGATCCACAATACAAGCAAGACTTTCTGGACCGTTTTGCTGAGCTGGAGAAGAGTGCGACCGGCCTGGAGTGGAAGGGGAAAGTGCTGCTGCCTTCCACATCATCAGCGCCAGAGACACCACGGTGGATCTGCGTGCTCATCCAGCCCAGAGCCCAGACACAAAGTAATGCCACATCCGGGGAACTCCAGTATGTCACTGCAACTGCATCGTTGCCTTGGCTAGCCTTCGTCGGATGTGCTTGGGATTGCTCTGCTGAGCAGGAAGCAGAGGAACTTTGTATTGAGAAGGAGATGCACCAGTCCGATCTACATTTCTTCCACTTTGCTCAGCATAGCCTTGCCGAGCTTCTTGAGCTGGTGGACTTAGTGCAGCAAGAGCTCCCTGTAGTTCACACAGATCTGCTCTCAAGGAGGCCGGAGGACCACGATGACGGGCTCCCAGATGATGATGGGCAACTACTGAAATCTCTTCTCGAGGAGTTGAAGCGGGTCTGCCAACGAGGGAAAGAAGACTGCTTGATGCGGCCCCTGTTGAATCTGATCTCAGATGGTGGCTACCAGCAAGCACCTCAGATCGTGACGGGTGAGCAGCTTGTTGCGTACTTTGCGGGTGAATGCAACATCGTGGCGGTTCCACCGTCAACCGAACTTGCGGATGCACATATTCCAATTGACCTCAAAGTCATGTACATCGTGCTCAGCAACTTGGTCTCAAACGCACTGAAGTACGGAAGCCAGGAGGAAAAGCCACAGCTTTCAATCAAGCCGCTGACGAGCATGGACCACGATGGCAGTGCATGCCACTCTGTTGTGTTAGAGCTTTGGAACGCTCCTGGAGCCAACCACATGGACTTCTTGGAGAACAGCGAACGCATCCTGCAAACCAACTGCTTGCCGGCACACGGCGGGCTCCTGAGTGATGGGATCGGAATGGCCACCATTCAAATGTGTCTGAAGTGCACCGAGTGGTGGATGCAGCACAAAGTTGATTTGGATGGCACCACGTTTCAAATATGCTTGCCTGGAGCTGTAGCTCTTGATGTCGATGTTGGGCCCATGCCGACATGCGTTGACCACAACATTCAGTCAGGCAGAAATGCAGATGAGGGTGGGTCAAATACTGGGCAGCGGTCAGAGCGGGAAGAACCACATGGCAAGTTGCCTCCGGGTGTTAGGGTTGCAGTGCTTGACGATGCTGTAATGCTGCGCACGGTGTACAAACAGCAACTCCGCAAAATGGGAGTTAGGTCATTCTGGGTGCAAGGTGCATGCGAGGCCGAGATTTTTGGCTTTGCAAAGTTGGTGATGGAAAACCACGTGGACATTGTGGTGTTGGATCAAAATCTGAGCGAGGTGCTTGGCTTTGAAGTTGGCAAATATGTCGATGGGTGCAGCATCATGTGCGATTTAATGTCCATGGGTTTCAACAGCGTGTGTGTGACGAGGACTGCATACCACTCATCAGAATGCAAATCAAAGTACCTTGGCCATGGATTCGACGATCTTCTTTCCAAAACCGATTCCTTTGAACAGCAGCTGAACACAACCTGGAAACACTATCGGGGCCTTCTGCTATGGAGGCGAACGCCAATTTTGGTCGGCTTTGGTAAAATGCGCTTCATGCAGAGGGCTCAAGCAGAGCGATTTCCAGCTCACTCCACATGCCAGTTGGGCAGCTCACCCGGTAAAATGAAGCTGGACTTGCCAACACAGCACTCGTGGGAGAGCGCCTACTGGGAGCAAACAGTGCCGCGTGGTGTGCGAGCGTGTTGGACTCATGCCAGGATTGTTGCATTCGTTACTACAGGCCTCCTTCTTGTTGCTGAGAGCACACGCGGTGCAGCTCCACAGATGTTTGCCTATAACGGCATCGCACTCGCTCTGTCAGGTGCTGCTGCTCACACAGCTTGGATTCCACAGCACTGGACACCTGTGGTATCACTCTTTGTCAATTGCATCATGATGCCCGGACTGTGCTGTATGTTGATCAGCCATCTGGAGACCGGTGCTCTGCGCAAATATATTGCAGTGATGCATCAGTTGTCCCTAGTGGCAAGGAGCAGGGGCCCAGCTGTCGGCGCCATGCTCAGCTGGACCTGCAAGGCAGTCTGGGGGATGCTTGGTACCATTGCATTGTGGTACGCCGGATACCAGAGCAGCTTGGCACACGATCAGCGGCAGCACTTCAGCAGCCGAGCCGCCTCAATACGGTCAGGCGAGGAGCTGATTGGGTTGATGTGCTGGCTGGCATCTGCAATGGCTTGTGCAGTGCTGAGCTACCGCGCTGAGCGGCAGAGGCGCCTGGACTTCCTGGCAGATCAGAGCTCAAAACTGACCGCACAGCCGGATGGGACAAACCTTGGCAGCACAAATGCCGACGAGCTGATCCAGTCACCCTTGCTGCTGTGCTTCTTGAGCAGACCCCTGGAGCTCAGATTCTGTGCGCACAAACGTGAGCAGTGCCTATCATCAAGGCGGGTGGGGTGGCGCCTGGGTATGATTGCACTCCTATTGCTACTGGCCCACATAGCAGCAAGCTCAATGGCTGGGCTTATTGACGGCAGTGCTCTCTCCAGCGGTGGTGTGATCACACTCGCAGTGCTGCATGCGGCTGCATCGGCTGCCACACTCGCTCACCACCAACACTACACCGATGAAGGGGTTCCTGCAAAGCATTCGGAAACATGCTGGCTGCTGGTGATGTGGCTCAGCCAGTGCACGTTGGTGCTATGTCACGGTCTCGACCTACAGGCGTCACCCGCTGCCTCGGCAGCTGTGCCCCTTGCAATGGTGATGCTGCATTGGATTCACGTTAGTGCCGACATATGCCAGCGGCAGCCATGGTACCAGATTGCGGCGTGTGGGTTGGTGCCATTTGTGGTGCATGGAGTATGGGGGGTTGCGAGCTTCACTGTGCTGGATGCTGATTGGGCGGCATCAACGGAAGCTGCCACAGCGGCCCCAGCGCAGCACAGGAATTATGCAGCATTTCAGTTGTGGACGTTCAGCTATGTTATCGCTGCGGGGATCTCTATGGCACTGTCTATGGGTGCATATGTGAATGAGGAAACCGCACGACAGGATTTCCTTGGTGTCGAGGAGCAACGTGCAGCGGTAGACAGGGCGGTACAGCATGAGGACGTGGATGCCACAGTCACAAGTGATGAAGGGGACATTGCTGATCGGAGGGAGCTGCACGGGTGGCAGCTTCACTTGCCACGGCACTCGTGGGAGAGCGCCTACTGGGAGCAAACAGTGCCACGTGGTGTGCGAGCGTGGTGGACTCACGCCAGGATTGTTGCATTCGTTACTACAGGCCTCCTTCTTGTTGCTGAGAGCACACGCGGTGCAGCTCCACAAATGTTTGCCTATAACGGCATCGCACTCGCTCTGTCAGGTGCTGCTGCTCACACAGCTTGGATTCCACAGCACTGGACACCTGTGGTATTTACCTGTGTCAATTGCATCATGATGCCCGGACTGTGCTGTATGTTGATCAGCCATCTGGAGACCGGTGCTCTGCGCACATATATTGCAGTGATGCATCAGTTGCTCCTACTGGCAAGGAGCAGGGGCCCAGCTGTCGGCGCCATGCTCAGCTGGAACTGCAAGGCAGTCTGGGGGATGCTTAGTACCATTGCATTGTGGTACGCCGGATACCAGAGCAGCTTGGCACACGATCAGCGGCAGCACTTCAGCAGCCGAGCCGCCTCAATACGGTCAGGCGAGGAGCTGATTGGGTTGATGTGCTGGCTGGCATCTGCAATGGCTTGTGCAGTGCTGAGCTACCGCGCTGAGCGGCAGAGGCGCCTGGACTTCCTGGCAGATCAGAGCTCAAAACTGACCGCACAGCCGGATGGGACAAACCTTGGCAGCACAAATGCCGACGAGCTGATCCAGTCACCCTTGCTGCTGTGCTTCTTGAGCAGACCCCTGGAGCTCAGATTCTGTGCGCACAAACGTGAGCAGTGCCTATCATCAAGGCGGGTGGGGTGGCGCCTGGGTATGATTGCACTCCTATTGCTACTGGCCCACATAGCAGCAAGCTCAATGGCTGGGCTTATTGACGGCAGTGCTCTCTCCAGCGGTGGTGTGATCACACTCGCAGTGCTGCATGCGGCTGCATCGGCTGCCACACTCGCTCACCACCAACACTACACCGATGAAGGGGTTCCTGCAAAGCATTCGGAAACATGCTGGCTGCTGGTGATGTGGCTCAGCCAGTGCACGTTGGTGCTATGTCACGGTCTCGACCTACAGGCGTCACCCGCTGCCTCGGCAGCTGTGCCCCTTGCAATGGTGGCGCTGCATTGGATTCACGTTAGTGCCGACATATGCCAGCGGCAGCCATGGTACCAGATTGCGGCGTGTGGGTTGGTGCCATTTGTGGTGCATGGAGTATGGGGGGTTGCGAGCTTCACCGTGCTGGATGCTGATTGGGCGGCATCAACGGAAGCTGCCACAGCGGCCCCAGCGCAGCACAGGAATGATGCAGCATTTCAGTTGTGGACGTTCAGCTATGTTATCGCTGCGGGGATCTCTATGGCACTGTCTATGGGTGCATATGTGAATGAGGAAACCGCACGACAGGATTTCCTTGGTGTCGAGGAGCAACGTGCAGCGGTAGACAGGGCGGTACAGCATGAGGACGTGGATGCCACAGTCACAAGTGATGAAGGGGACATTGCTGATCGGAGGGAGCTGCACGGGTGGCAGCTTCACTTGCCACGGCACTCGTGGGAGAGTGCCTACTGGGAGCAAACAGTGCCACGTGGTGTGCGAGCGTGGTGGACTCATGCCAGGATTGTTGCATTCGTTACTACAGGCCTCCTTCTTGTTGCTGAGAGCACACGCGGTGCAGCTCCACAAATGTTTGCCTATAACGGCATCGCACTCGCTCTGTCAGGTGCTGCTGCTCACACAGCTTGGATTCCACAGCACTGGACACCTGTGGTATCACTCTTTGTCAATTGCATCATGATGCCCGGACTGTGCTGTATGTTGATCAGCCATCTGGAGACCGGTGCTCTGCGCACATATATTGCAGTGATGCATCAGTTGTCCCTACTGGCAAGGAGCAGGGGCCCAGCTGTCGGCGCCATGCTCAGCTGGACCTGCAAGGCAGTCTGGGGGATGCTTGGTACCATTGCATTGTGGTACGCCGGATACCAGAGCAGCTTGGCACACGATCAGCGGCAGCACTTCAGCAGCCGAGCCGCCTCAATACGGTCAGGCGAGGAGCTGATTGGGTTGATGTGCTGGCTGGCATCTGCAATGGCTTGTGCAGTGCTGAGCTACCGCGCTGAGCGGCAGAGGCGCCTGGACTTCCTGGCAGATCAGAGCTCAAAACTGACCGCACAGCCGGATGGGACAAACCTTGGCAGCACAAATGCCGACGAGCTGATCCAGTCACCCTTGCTGCTGTGCTTCTTGAGCAGACCCCTGGAGCTCAGATTCTGTGCGCACAAACGTGAGCAGTGCCTATCATCAAGGCGGGTGGGGTGGCGCCTGGGTATGATTGCACTCCTATTGCTACTGGCCCACATAGCAGCAAGCTCAATGGCTGGGCTTATTGACGGCAGTGCTCTCTCCAGCGGTGGTGTGATCACACTCGCAGTGCTGCATGCGGCTGCATCGGCTGCCACACTCGCTCACCACCAACACTACACCGATGAAGGGGTTCCTGCAAAGCATTCGGAAACATGCTGGCTGCTGGTGATGTGGCTCAGCCAGTGCACGTTGGTGCTATGTCACGGTCTCGACCTACAGGCGTCACCCGCTGCCTCGGCAGCTGTGCCCCTTGCAATGGTGGCGCTGCATTGGATTCACGTTAGTGCCGACATATGCCAGCGGCAGCCATGGTACCAGATTGCGGCGTGTGGGTTGGTGCCATTTGTGGTGCATGGAGTATGGGGGGTTGCGAGCTTCACCGTGCTGGATGCTGATTGGGCGGCATCAACGGAAGCTGCCACAGCGGCCCCAGCGCAGCACAGGAATGATGCAGCATTTCAGTTGTGGACGTTCAGCTATGTTATCGCTGCGGGGTTCTCTATGGCACTGTCTATGGGTGCATATGTGAATGAGAAAACCGCACGACAGGATTTCCTTGGTGTCGAGGAGCAACGTGCAGCGGTAGACAGGGCGGTACAGCATGAGGACGTGGATGCCACAGTCACAAGTGATGAAGGGGACATTGCTGATCGGAGGGAGCTGCACGGGTGGCAGCTTCACTTGCCACGGCACTCGTGGGAGAGTGCCTACTGGGAGCGAACAGTGCCACGTGGTGTGCGAGTGTGGTGGACTCACGCCAGGATTGTTGCATTCGCTAGTACAGGCCTCCTTCTTGTTGCTGAGAGCACACGCGGTGCAGCTCCACAGATGTTTGCCTATAACGGCATCGCACTCGCTCTGTCAGGTGCTGCTGCTCACACAGCTTGGATTCCACAGCACTGGACACCTGTGGTATTTACCTGTGTAAGCTACATCATGATGCCCGGACTGTGCTGTATGTTGATCAGCCATCTGGAGACCGGTGCTCTGCGCACATATATTGCAGTGATGCATCAGTTGTCCCTACTGGCAAGGAGCAGGGGCCCAGCTGTCGGCGCCATGCTCAGCTGGACCTGCAAGGCAGTCTGGGGGATGCTTGGTACCATTGCATTGTGGTACGCCGGATACCAGAGCAGCTTGGCACACGATCAGCGGCAGCACTTCAGCAGCCGAGCCGCCTCAACACGGTCAGGCGAGGAGCTGATTGGGTTGATGTGCTGGCTGGCATCTGCAATGGCTTGTGCAGTGCTGAGCTACCGCGCTGAGCGGCAGAGGCGCCTGGACTTCCTGGCAGATCAGAGCTCAAAACTGACCGCACAGCCGGATGGGACAAACCTTGGCAGCACAAATGCAGACGAGCTGATCCAGTCACCCTTGCTGCTGTGCTTCTTGAGCAGACCCCTGGAGCTCAGATTCTGTGCGCACAAACATGAGCAGTACCTATCATCAAGGTGGGTGGGGTGGCGCCTGGGTATGATTGCACTCCTATTGCTACTGGCCCACATAGCAGCAAGCTCAATGGCTGGGCTTATTGACGGCAGTGCTCTCTCCAGCGGTGGTGTGATCACACTCGCAGTGCTGCATGCGGCTGCATCGGCTGCCACACTCGCTCACCACCAACACTACACCGATGAAGGGGTTCCTGCAAAGCATTCGGAAACATGCTGGCTGCTGGTGATGTGGCTCAGCCAGTGCACGTTGGTGCTATGTCACGGTCTCGACCTACAGGCGTCACCCGCTGCCTCGGCAGCTGTGCCCCTTGCAATGGTGGCGCTGCATTGGATTCACGTTAGTGCCGACATATGCCAGCGGCAGCCATGGTACCAGATTGCGGCGTGTGGGTTGGTGCCATTTGTGGTGCATGGAGTATGGGGGGTTGCGAGCTTCACCGTGCTGGATGCTGATTGGGCGGCATCAACGGAAGCTGCCACAGCGGCCCCAGCGCAGCACAGGAATGATGCAGCATTTCAGTTGTGGACGTTCAGCTATGTTATCGCTGCAGGGATCTCTATGGCACTGTCTATGGATGCATATGTGAATGAGGAAACCGCACGACAGGATTTCCTTGGTGTCGAGGAGCAACGTGCAGCGGTAGACAGGGCGGTACAGCATGAGGACGTGGATGCCACAGTCACAAGTGATGAAGGGGACATTGCTGATCGGAGGGAGCTGCACGGGTGGCAGCTTCACTTGCCACGGCACTCGTGGGAGAGTGCCTACTGGGAGCAAACAGTGCCACGTGGTGTGCGAGCGTGGTGGACTCATGCCAGGATTGTTGCATTCGTTACTACAGGCCTCCTTCTTGTTGCTGAGAGCACACGCGGTGCAGCTCCACAAATGTTTGCCTATAACGGCATCGCACTCGCTCTGTCAGGTGCTGCTGCTCACACAGCTTGGATTCCACAGCACTGGACACCTGTGGTATCACTCTTTGTCAATTGCATCATGATGCCCGGACTGTGCTGTATGTTGATCAGCCATCTGGAGACCGGTGCTCTGCGCACATATATTGCAGTGATGCATCAGTTGCTCCTACTGGCAAGGAGCAGGGGCCCAGCTGTCGGCGCCATGCTCAGCTGGACCTGCAAGGCAGTCTGGGGGATGCTTGGTACCATTGCATTGTGGTACGCCGAATACCAGAGCAGCTTGGCACACAATCACCAGGACACCCAGTACTCTGGCATATCATCACAATGCAGTTTCGATATGATACTTATTATGGTGCCTCTACTTGATGCGGCGCTGAGCTACCGCTCTGAGCATAAGAACAAACTAACATTTCTACACTTGCAATATGCCTCAGATTGCCAACAATCTTTGTTTGTGCAATATCTCACAGAGCTACACAACACTGTCCCGGGTGTTGTCATTGCATTCGAAGTGCATTTTTTAAAGTCGGGCGAAGTGTTAATCTCCTTTACCTACGCGAGCTTACGGTGTCTGGAGCTGCTACATGTATGCTCTGCCGAGCTGCGCTCCAACATTGGAAGTTTCTTATCGCACTTGCCCGATGGGCACGGTATGCCGTCGGGATTTCATCAGACTGTAGCCGCCGCAGCAGCTAGTGAGCTTCCGATCAACTGGTTGGGGATCATCAAACCGGAGCCGGATCAAGAACTCAAATGGATCAATTTGACCGCCAGCTGCGTCAGTGCGGACCTTGCATCCAAGAGGAGCAGGAAGATTGTGAAGTACACCGGCATGTTTACTGATTACACAGAGCGCAAGCATCTTGGGCACTTACAGAAACAGCGCACTATCCGCTTATCCGACAATCATCTGTTTCACGCCGTGAAGAACAACTTTGTGGGCGCATACCATTGCGCAGAACAAATTCGGAAGAGCATTCAGCAAAATGTTTCAAGCTTGCCCCATCACAGTTTGGATCCCATGATCAAGCATGCCCATTTGCTAACACTGATTGCACTTCGGGGACAGTCTGACTGTCACAGCCGGGCCATGCTGAACAACGTATTCGAAGGCCTGTATGTTTCCGAAAAGTCATCATTTCGGTTTGCAGCGGTCCTGGAAGACATCGCCGTGTCCAGGCTTGGCTCACTGCTGGAGTGTCATGTAGCCAGTGATGCCAAGGACGTTGTCACACTCATCGACCTCAGAATGTGCACCGCCATGCTCGTCTGCCTTTTCACGCACATCCTAACGGAGGCATCCTGCGATTCAGTCGCCTTGAAGCCTGCGGTCTATTTGAATATTGTTGGCACAGATGTCAGAGTAGATATCAAACACTCAGTAAAGAGACCGGTGTCAAAAACTGCATCTCTGCCATTGTCGCAGTCTACACTGTTACAGGATGCTGATAACATGATGCCGAATCTGCAGCTGACACCCTTGCAACCAAGTCCAGCTATTGCTGCAATGGATGCCAACCAGATGAGCACGCTGGCGGTTAAAGAACGCAGTAGGATTGACGTATGCAGACAGTACATTGATCTCCTAGGATGGGAGCTCAACGTTGGCGTCATCACCACCAGCAACATGGATGGCATCATGTGTTACTCGGTCACCATGCCAGATGTCGTCCACCACGAGCCATGTATAGTCCCACAAAATTCAACAGCTGCAGAGCAGTCATCCCCTCCGACGCAAAGTGGAGTGCTACTGCAATCTTGGGTCAAGATAGCTGCACTGGACGACTGCCCCATTTCTCGGTTGCTCCTGAAGAGAAGCCTGGTGGTCAAGCTGCATGCTCAGGAAGTATGGGTATCTGGTAACACGTATGAAGAGATCTTGAATTTCCCTAAGCGTGTAATGAAAAGCGGAATTCATATTGTCATATTGGACCAGTGGTTGAGCCAAGCACTGCCGCCAAATATGTCTGAAATAGTGACGGGGAACAGCGTGATGGAAGACTTGCGGCGTATGGGGTTCAAGGGAATGATCATCTTGAGGTCAGGTGATGTGCAAAAGGATGACGATAAAGAAGAAACCTCTGTGCGCGTTGGCTTTAATGCGATAATCGGAAAGAATGGTGACTGTGCTGAAACTATTTGCACCAAATGGCATCACTGGTACAATTCTACGAAGGCTACACAGCAGTCTGAGAGTGGTTTCTAAAGTGCACAGAATCAGATTTGGTGCAAAGTAACACTATTGATCAGTGCCCTTGATGATCGTTTGGCACCGGTCGCGATGGAGTAGAGTATATTTGATACTGATTTGGTGCACGGTAACAATTTTCATCACTCCCGTCCGATAATAATCACGATTCGCATGGTACAGCGGACTCCATGTTCCGAGATTTTGTCTGCCGGTCGAATCTGTTCATGACCATCAATAAATGAATTAAAGTGGCGTTCAAAAACCCGAAATATCTCAACAGTGGGCCCGCGTGAACCAAAGGAAAACTTGCCGGCCTGAGGTTCACAGCTAGGTCCACACCAAATCTTACTGAGCGGATTTCAACAATCTTTCGACCCTGCCTGGCGCCATGGTTTTGCAAAACTTCAGCCAGAACATCCAACTCGGCTAGCGGCCATCCTCCCGTCACTGTCGCCAAAGCAGCCAGTTCGGACTGAAGTGCCTCCGCCGCCTGACGCCTAGTTAGCAAAGAGGTCGCGTCCGCCGCCGCCTTTTCAGCCGCCGCCCGAGCTCTGACATCTTGAGCCAGCTTAGCCAGCTGAGCCATGCTGGTTTGCCACAGCGGAGCCATGCATCTGACGTCATGCTCAGATGCATGAGCTGATGCATCTGAGCCATGGCCTCCGCGTGAAGCCTCTGATGTTGTGCCAACGCATCAGTTGGAGCAGCCAACTGAGCAACAACATCAGCGGCCGGTGCCCCGCCCGCGGGAGCTCCCTGAGCCCCGCCCGCAATCGCTTCCTGACATCCTGAGCCAGCACCAGCCCCGGCGCGGCAACACCCGGAGCGCCTGCAAGGATCAATTCCCCACCCCCACCCCCCGTTTCGCACTTTTCACCCCATTTCCACACGAGCCATTGCATCAGATGGGCAAATTAACTTGATACCCGTGTTCCGCACACTTAAATCGCCAAAATATGTTGCCCCCATGCTTTGCCATCCAGCCTTGGTGGTTGGGTAGCGCCCCCTCAGGTATGCACCCAAGAGGTAGCGAATTTTCACACCCATCCCACCAACCCCCTGCACGAAGCTCAGTTGGTTCACACCACTTGGATGACCAAATCGACTTCCACTCACCTACCACCTTGTATGCACGACGTACATGACCCAATCTACCTCTGGGTACCGACCATATGCCCCACCATGGCCGTATGTGACCACAGCACACCGCCTTCCACGGGGTATAGGCTTCTCCATCAGGTGATGGAGAGGATATCTAGCTTGATACCCTGGAATCCCCGCCCAAGGCGCACCGCACCAATTGACGGCCCAAATCGACTTCACCACAACCACTCCCCAATATATCGCTTGTCTATGACCCAACCTACCTTAGGGTACCGATCGCACGCCCTGGCATGCTCATACGGCACTGCCATACCCAACAACCTAGAAACTATACCCGAACTTTCCCGATCGATTTCGGCCGCCTGTCAGCGCAAGTTAGGGTTTCGGCTGCAACACCTCGTTGGCGGACTAAATCGACTTCAACTGACCCACCGCCTTGTATACAACTTGCATACGGCCGATTCTGCCTTACTTTAAGTTCACTTGCACTCCCATGCTCATCTGCCATCAACTCTCCACCCCCCACTTTGCCCCATTGTGATTTAGCGAATAGCTCAAGTGGCGCCTGTCAGCCCCGCAGGGCGGCTCCGTAAGTATGGCCACCTCCCGTCACCAAATCGAGCAGCCGACTTCAGATTCGAATTCAGCGCGAAATTCTACCCATAATACCACCCCTCGCCTCTCGGCCTAAGCCCGCCATCAATTTTCGCGGTTTGGGTATTCCCCCATAACAAGTAGTTTCCCTTATCAAGTGGATTTCCCTTATTTTCGCCCCCTCGTTGCGCCTCCCCCTCATCCCACCCCATTTCCACATGGTCACTGCATCGGATGGCCAAATGGACTTGATATTTGTGCCTGGGGCACTACGACAGATGCTCGGAAATATGTTTTTGATTGAACGTGCAAAGGTACACAATTCGGATTTTATAATATACTGGATCAGGGCCAGATTGAGGTACAAACAATAATTCGGTTCCGAGTTCTGAAGGCTAAACACTTCTCAAGTGCTCTACTTATTCACTCGTCACTCAGGTTGCAGGGTCAACCACTCCCTACAAATTATTGGCCTGTTCATCCGTGTGGATTTGCATATGGACAGCGTATGGACATCGTAAGGACCCATATGGACAACCGTATGGACGGTCTGAGCAGATTTCTGGCGAAACCTTGATGCATATGTAAGAACCATACGGACGACGCGTAATTGTGGTGTCCATATGAAAATGTCCCATGGACATCGTAAGGATTTCATATGGACACCGTATGGACTACCATATGGACACCGTATGGACAGAAAACATGTCCACATGGTGTCCATACGCATGGACAGAGGCACTATTCAACCGCACGGTCACCGTATGGAAGACCGCATGGACACCGTATGGACACCCGGATGGACACCGGATGGACGCCGTATGGACACCGTATGGACAGTCGTATAGACGATCGGAATTCTCTATTCCGCACGTATGGACGAAGGCATCCATACGTATGGAGGGGCCTATTACCCGTATGGATCGGCATGTTCACACGTATGGACGTAGCCGTCCGTACGTATGGACATAAACATGTACATATGAACATGCGGATACGAACAATCAACATATCCAAGCGTATGGACACCTACGTCCGTACGTGTGGACGGTCTTTCATCCGTATGGACGTAGGTGTCCGCACGTCTGGACAGAGACATTGCTAAAAGATCTTAAGGATAAGAATAGTAAATATATCCACACGCGTGATTATGTGCGTCCATACGTGCGGACAGTGATTCGTCCGGATGGACGTAGGTGTCCGCACGCGTGGACGATGGTTTTATCAACATATTTTACCGATCCACGCGTATGGACGTCGGTGTCCGTACGTGTGGATAGCTTATAATAATACAATTCCATGCATATGGACGATACCGTCCATACGTATGAACAACAATTTCAACCAGTCAACCCGCACGAACGGCGATATCCGTGCGCGTGGACGAAGGTGACCACACGTATGGACTTGCACTTTACCAAGTCCACACGTGCGGATATATTGAAATATTGTTTGAATATTGCACCCGTATGGACTACATACGATTGGGCTCACTTCGCTCACTCCACCCGTATGGACCGAGTGGTCCATACGGTTGGACAAGAAGTCTTACGGCATACAGTACGTGTGTGTTTCAGGGTTTGTGCCTGTGCACCTTTCTATTCTATTTCACAACGCAGGCAATGCTGTGTATATGCGGATGCTACTGCCGGTTAAATGAATATTAAATGCTTTGTGACGGAGTGAAGTGCGGGTATGCGAGCAGGCACACTGACATGTTCGAAAGCAGTACATTTTTTAAAAGCAATCACATACAGCAAAAACACGTTTACATTAAAATATGTTTACTTTCCTAAATAAACTAAGTACTCTACATACACATATACAGATCTATTACTTAAGGGCTCTACAGAACTATTACTTAAGGGCTCTACAGATCGCTTCCTTGGGGGCTCCGCAAATCCTGCGTGCGCATGTGCATGGTATCTATATGATATCGCTTGGCCTGCGAAAAAGAGCGCATGTGTGGGTGTGGGATGGCGCGATCCGGGCTCCAATGGTACCTGCAGTGTGCACAACCCACGTCAATAGATGCCCGTCTCACAAACGTGAGTAAACACGAAATCTGATATGCAGTAACAGAGGTTGCGAAAACCACATTATCGTACCGGACAACTATCCTGTTCTTAATAGTGCTGGAGACCTACGATGGCACCGCGCGTCGGCTGCTGCGCACATACAACCAAACACCGCTTAGCCCATTCAGTGATTGAGCACGTAAGGAATTAACAAGTCACGCACTGCGGAATACATTGTATTCGAATCAGCCAAATATCAACAACCCCATTCAGCAAAAGAGCACTTCAATAAAAGTCGATAACTGTCACTGCGGAGTAGGTTGGATTCGAACCAACACGCGTTAGTCCGTTGATAACGGAACTCGCGGAATCCACCCCCTCACGCCGAGCTAGTATCAAGGATGCTATCGAGCTGGGAGCACCGCGCAATGGCGCTCACACGAGACTGCTCACCTCAACACAGGGTGCTCGCTGTGATAAATGAAAGCAAATAAAATATGCCAAAAACAAAAAAATCACAGCAAAAAGGCATACGTGTGCTGCCGTGGCGGGGTTGCTTCAGTTCCAAAATTGCTTTTTGCCTCAGAGCCTTACTGTATCGGTAACTTATTTGAAGAGGTCAACCGAACGGAGAAATCGTCAACGGACGGGAGAAATCGCAGATCGATTTAAGATCCTTCGACGATTACTGTACTGGATACTCTGTTTATTTTAATTGTCACTCTTTAAGTGTCACTCTGTTTCGCTATGTGACACGGGTGACACAGTCGGGGGGTGCGGCTGCGGGTGTCACTAATACTGCCCATCGCATCGCATTGTCACGCGTTCGCGATTTTTTAATCGTATTTTTCGATACGGTATTCCCGATCGAATTTCAATTCCATGTGCTGTCCGTACGGGAAATCGCACGCTGTCCATACGGTTTATATGTTTTTATTTTCCATGAGGTCAGCTTTTTTTTGCGTCCGTGCGTGTAAAAAAACCGTCCATGGGACATGAATCATACGGACAGTCAAGGCTAACTCGGATGGACAGCGTATGGACTGCTAACTGACGTTTCCACGCGTGTGGACAGCTTTCAACAAAAAACGTACAAACACTATAAAGTCGTACGAAAACACGTAATTCACCGTGTGCTTTTGCTATCCATCCATGCGGACTGTTCAAAATGTGTTGATATTTCCAACCACATGGACAGACCGTCCATAGGACATGCATACGTACGAAAATGTGCCAATTCATACGAAAATTCGTACGAAACCCATATGGACAGCTAACTGACGTTTCCACGCGTGTGGACAACCGCTCTCATGGAACCGTATGGACTAGAATGCTTGCGGAATCCACACGGACAACACATAGCGTCCATCCATAATCTAACGTGTGTACGACGAGTTTATAACCTTGACGTAAGTGTCGGTGCATGAACGTATGAACATCGTTGTCCATACGCTAGAAACCTAAGCCGAGCGTACAAACGCCGTACGGACGCCGTACGTACGGATAACGTACGAACTACAAAATGCTGGCGCGGTACGCTGGCGCGGTACGCTGGCGCGGTACGCTGGCGCGGTACGCTGGCGCGGTACGCTGGCGCGGTACGCTGGCGCGGGGGTACGCTGGCGCAGTACGCTGGCGCAGTACGCTGGCGCAGTACGCTGGCGCGGTACGCTGGCGCGGGGGTACGCTGGCGCGGTCGAAGTGGCCGAGCTTCTCATTATACATCGACCTCCTGAAAAGTAAATTCTCTTCACAACGAAACAAGGCGCGGTATATCCATATCTCGGATATGTGATAATTGTATTGATATATGGCTACTGCCCAAAATCACGGTCCTGTCACAAGGACCGAAGTGATTTGGGGCTATCTGCCGCGTTTTTTCGATATAGTTGATATTTGAGTGTTTTGACACCATATTTGGGTGTCCAAGAATTTATTCCGAACCTCTTTTGGGTGCTATACTCGATATGGGCGTGATTGTGCTTGAGAGGAATGAAACGCGGGGGTAGTACCGACGAAAATTAAATAAAAATGCCGGTCCTTTCACAAGGACCGGAGTGCCCGAAGCCGCGTACACCTACTCGATGGCTTCCAAATGCATCTAGCAATTAAACATATCATGTTTATGACCCAATACAGTAATGATCGGCACATAAGAATGTCACAAATTCCCGTTCGGTGCAGATATTCTTAGGCGATTTGGCGATTTCGTCCAAATTATTCTTAAGGATTGGCCATCGATCAAATCAACGATACGCCACCTGGCGGTGCCAATATTCTTAGCATCGTGGATTATATATCCTACCTTCATACGTACATACAGTACTACGTAGGCTTTCGTTCATCATACTACAACATGACGAGACAGTGATAGTGCACCACTATTTATAGTGGCACTGTGATCGACCGGTCGAGGCAGAAACCTCCCAAATTCGAATTTTGACCACTTGACAGCTCTTTCAAAATGCATGTAGCACACACATTGAGCACTGTAGGACAGTTGACTTCACCTAACCAGTCATGGACACCGAAGTTAGGAACGCGCTGAGGTTATCACCGCAAGATAAAATGAAGGACTTATCACGCAAGATCAGTATGTCCAACTCCGAGCTAGAACAGTCGATAAGATTTTGCAGGTCCCTGTGCTTACGGCTATCGAGAACCACACCGTCGATCGACTTTCTTCCCCCCAACCGCCCCAAGAGAAGTACAGTAATAAAAGTGTGCCTCAAACACACTGCGACGCAAGCCTGCCACAGCCAGAGCCAGGTCGTACAATACCCACGCCGGCTCTAGATCCCCAGCCACCTTTCCGCAATACGCAAAAGAGCAAGAAGACTGTCGCCATTCAAGGGCAGCGTACATTAACAAACGGCGACACACTTTGTCTATTTACCTGATTTTCACCTGATCGGATCTGATTTTGATCTGATCGGATCTGATCGGATCTGATCGGATTCTGATCATGTGTGATTGACAAGCTTGAGCTTCGTTATGCATGAGCTGATTTTCAGCTTATCGCGTAAGTAGATTTTCAGCGTGTCCGAAAGCAAAATTGCGGCTTATGCATAAGCAGATTTTCAGCTTATACTTAAAGCAAATTTCCAGCTTGAGCATGACCTAGCACCCTATCGGCGTCTAACTGGTGAAAGCGGACATCACCATCGGAGTTGACACGGTTGAAAATGGTTTGCATGTCGCCTCGTTGGGGCCTGGTCCGACCAACGCGCCTTGGCAAGCTCGGTGCCCTTCAGATCATTAATCGTATATAAGCCCTCGCCCTCGGATTTCTCATCATATCCGGTCCCAATATTCTTAGCTCCTGGCGGGTTAAGAATATCCCCATTTCTTTTGCGCGGTGCTGATATTCTTAGCGATTTTTGCACGAATTCGCTAGCGATATTCTTATAGCATGATATTCTTAAGTGCGAATCATTACTGTAGTGCAAATTAGGACCTTAAAAATCTGTCAACCCATGCATATCTTGTACAACCTGATTCACGGGGTCCACTGCGTGATTTTTGGTGATGGTTGGGGACCGACCACACGCAACTACTATGCGCGAAAGATGAAGGTCCATCGATCGTGGGTTATCGCACCCCCAGCCAGAAATGCAAACGATCGAAGATCTGCTGCGATGCGTCTCGCGGGTAAGATTGTAGGTCGTTTGCGAGTTTCTGTTGTTCCATACGGGTGAACACCTTGTTCCGTCCAGACGGACGGCGCACGGACACCGAATGGACGGCCTATTATGGACCATCCATCCAGTGTATGCCTTACAATGGGAATTCTTTGCAGACAAACCAT